>JAWZYV010011879.1:0-240047 GCA_038373885.1 Cheiracanthium punctorium
TTCATTTTAACAATAAAAATAGTCGGAAAACAAAAAAAAATTAACAACAAAAAACAATTAAAAGATGTTAAGAAAACATTGTGAAAAAGACTAAAAACAAAATGTGCACAGAATTCATTTGCATTTCCAGAAAAAGGCCAAATATTGCATTTATTGCCAATTTTGGAGAGAAAAAAATATAGGATGTATATTGAAGCTTAGCTGTTTAGAGTCTGTTTTTAACCTTCAGTACATACATACTGCATTAGGAAATTATAATGTGTGGTAAAGGCTGTTTAACTGGCATTTCTGTTCAAATCCTTAAACAAATAAATAGCATTATTGTTACTGTATGTTATTAACATTCCTGCAAAGTTTTATTTTGAAATTTTTTTTTTTGAAATTTGCAAAGTAAGTCATTATATAATTTGTCAAGTCTGCTATGTTCCCAAAGTTATCCACTTGGGACAAAGTTATTTCACTATTTGCATACCAAAGAATATTACTTACAGATTTTAGTCTCAATAACTAAATTTTTTCCAGTTGTCTTTGTCTATACCCTATATAGAGTAGTTAAAACTTATTTTTTAAATCTTTTTTTTTAATCTAGTATTAGTCAAAAAATAAAACTTAAATAAATAAATAAATAAAAAATAAAAAAAAAAAAAAAAAAAAAAAAACAGCAATGATTTTTTTTACATCCTATTTTATTTGATGGAAGAAAGTAATACTAATTTCTTTTTTTTTCTACCTACTACTTGGTAAGTAACAAAAAACTGTATAACTAAGAATATTGAGTATTTGTTTCATCAGCCACATAATTCCCATCATAAAGCAACTAAGATAAACCATCAAATTAAGGGAGATGAAATCTTGCCAAATTCATTATTTAACTAATTATCAAAAATATTCTTCAGAAACATGTCTTATTTCTACATTCCCATTTCATGAGTTTAGGGAAATCAGAACAGCGATCTTGGCATATATGATTAAACACAAAATTGGTGGCCACCACATCGAACAAATACTGAATTGCCTCAAGACCTTTCAAAACAAAGGAATTTTCCTTGGGTGCAGATATGTTTGGATGTATAAACGAGGTTCAGGGGAAATTTTTGAAACAAGTGCATTCATAGACAGGGGAAAAAGGAAAGATTCCTCTTAAGACTAAACTCCATTGCTTTACTCCAAAAATCAGAGCATCTCACATGGTTCTCAATGTTTTTTCAATCCTCAGGGAAAACAACATTGGAAAAGAGCTGTTCTTATTGGGTTATAATGTCTTTTAAAAATCATGTATTATTTTACATTAAAGTAATATTTAATTTATTTCTTAAGTATATTTGCCAATGATTGACCAACTAAGCTGGATCTGTGTGTTACAATAAGTGTTTCAACTTAAAAATATTCTCAAAATTTATTTATATCTTTGAGTAAAAAGCTTGATTTCTAAAAAACTTTGGTACTTACATATTATCTCGGCGGTCATTCCCGCCAAACTATTTTTTTGTCAAATGTGCTGGCACACTGTTGTCAATCATATTCCAAACCATCAATAATTTCATGTGTCTGCCATTTATCTTGGCGAAAAATTGCTTGTTTTGGCTTGCCGCCGGGATAATACGCAAGTATGTACCAAAACTTTTTTTTAAATCATAGACTTTAATAAATATCAGGATTTTATTAAATATAGTTCTAATTTTAGTACTACTAATAGTCACTTAAACCAGAATGAAAATATGCTATAGTTTTAGGAGAAATTTAGGGGGGGGGGAATATATGTTCCGGGAATTGTCTCTGAACATTCTCACCCCCAAGGGTCATTCCATGTCAAATCAACACACATATTCAGACTTGATGTCTCAGATTTTCATAATTTTTGGTATTCAGTAATATATCATTGACTTACGAAAAAATACCAAATTTCAGTTATGTAGCACAATTATTTGTTAAGTTATTAATTTTTAGAGATTTAAATGTTTATGAAAAAATTAATATTTTGGCACATTTAGATGCCTATAGGCTGGCAACCAGGGTTGGTATAAAGCTGAGAGTGGTCTCATTTTAAAGCTTTTGAATGGGGCTTTAATATGATATGCTACAAGATAAGCGTTAAAATTTTAAAAAATTTAAAATTTAAAAATTTAAATTTCTCAAAAAGTGGCAATTTTAAAAATTTCAAAATATTATCAAATATAGTTTGTAATGTCTTAACCCTTTAACGCACAGTGATCTCGCTCTGGGAACACCAAACTCTGACGTTTTGACTGTTGCCAGTCACGAAGAATAGATTTGATTTCTATGAAAATAGTTGCGGGTGACATAGCTCCACGAGAATCCTTTGCTTTTTAGCACGTCATTTGCCGTAAAAAATGGTCACGATTATTTTTAACAGCACTGACATCTGCTGAAAAATGGAAGAACGCGAGAACAGCTCGATAGATTGCCCAGGGGGCAAGGGCAGCCGTGGCACAGCCAGCTGCGTCAAAAAAAGGGTCTCTAGATCAGTGGCAGGCGATGAACGTTTCGATCGTCCGTCATCTTGCTGGTAGTTAAGTCAAGCGATGGCAACGGCTGCCCTTTTTTCAGCATTGGGAAAGGGTTGCGCCTCAAAGGGTTAATGCATACAGCAAAATTCTATCATGGGATCTCAATGGGATCAGGAGATACTGTGCTTCAGAAATACACGTTTTGTGAAAAATACCAGAATTAGTATCGTTTCAGAAAATTTTGAATATTTTATTGAATGAAACAAGCAAGACATTTTAACGAAACAAGCAGTGGCTATTACTTTTACATTTTTTTCAATGGAGAAAGGTCACATATACACTTACCATTAAAACTCCAATATTATGTGTAAAGTTAAGGGTTAACAAATTAGTTCATCGAGACTTCAATCGTTGGAAGATACCCACACATTTGTTCACTTCACTGTTTGGTAAACTGCATGTTTGGCCAGACTGTGTGACGGGGTTAACTTTGCATATCACATCTGCAAAAGGGATCCAAAGTGTATCAGGTGGTGTGGAATATATAAATGAGGGGGATGGACCTGAAGGAGTGCAAGGATAAACAAGTGCTTTATGCTAATTCTCTGAAGTGAGCTTCAATGAAACGTGATTGTTTGGTTACTCACTGTCATCATCAGCACGTAATTCAATGGGATTCACCTTAGTTGTTAATATATTTGCATATTTGAGTAACTTGTAGGCTAATCCGCTTCAGTTTTCTTTTAAAGAGAGGTTTCCAAACATAATACTATAAAGTAATCATTTCGTTTTATTAATTTAATAGTATTCTGCGCACTGCATGGCAAAATTCGTAAATAAAAGATAAAATTTTAATAATTTGTTACATTATTAACAAAACATGTGTATTTCTGAAGCCCAGTATCTCCTGATCCCATTGAGATTCCATGATAGAATTTTGCTGTATGTATTAAGACATTACAAATTATATTTGATAGTATTTTGGAATTTTTAAAATTGCCACTTTTTGAGAAATTTAAATTTTTATTTTTTTTAAATTGTAACCCCTATCTCTTGTGGCATATCATATTAAAGCCCCATTCAACAGCTTTAAAATGAGACCACTCTCAGCTTTATACCATCACTGGTTGCCAGCCTATAGGCATCTAAAGGTGCCAAAATATGAATTTTTTTCATAAAAATTTAAATCTTTAAAAATTAATAACTTCAAAAATAACTGTGCTATATAACTGAAATTTGGTATTTTTTCGTAAGTCAATGATATATTACTGAATCAGTGATGTCGCTAGACTTTGGAAGAGACGGGTCCTTGGGACTCAGGACTCCAAAATTTACGGGTCCTTTTTTCCAAAAAGTGGGTCCTTATCGATATAAAAGCATTTGGTTAATTTCACGACTGATGCTATCATGTCTCACCCATTTTGGTGTGCTGATGCATATGAATATCTTATTGATAAATAACCTAAAACTTATATTTCAAAAAATAAATAAAATGAATTATAATTAATCAAGAAAAATTTGTTGTGACATGCATGTCATTTACTTTGCCTTCACGGCAAAGCCTTCCTGATGACGCCCTGAATCCTAATAATTAATAAATCCTAATAATAAAATCCCTTTTTGTATGTACAGTAAAAACCGGGAGAAAGGCTGCATCGGTAGAAATGTTTAAGAAAGTGAAATGTACTCGCAGAACAGCCGCAACATCTTAAATTATTAAAACTACAATAAAATACCATTCAAGCGCCCCTCCATCTTATATTAATTTTAAAAAATAATTACTATGTATTAATAAATTTATCACAAGGAAAATCGGAATATATTTGAGGAAGGAAAGGATATACACCAGTAAAATATGGAACACCCCCCCCCCCTGTTCTCTTCTAGATTGTTTAAAATATTTACCACTTCTATAGCTTATAGATTTCATTTCTAAATAATAATTGTCAGATTTAATATAAAACAAATCATTGTTTACATTTACACAAGCGAATATTAAAAATAAATAATGAAAAAACTTTATTCAATTCCGATAGTCCACCATCTCTAACGGAACAACCTCTAACCAGGGTGCGAAATTAGCGGTCGTTAGTCATATTTTGCAACTGTCATTTTTGTTTTGACGACCGAGATTTAAGAACCAGTCGTCATTTTTGGCGCCTAACATTTTGCCCGAGACAGGCGACTAAAAAGCGGCTATTTTAGCATCAGCTGACTCCGGCGACTTTTCAAACAAAAATACCGCGAAAAACGAATATTTTACGAATTCTGGGGGCTTTTTTTAATGTCTAGACGACTATTTTTCAAAATGTGCTGAAAAAATATAAATGTAAATTTCCGTGAAAAAAACTTTTGCTTTCGTAAGCACCGCTCCGTGGCCTGAAAGAGAAGGATCCTCTGCAGACAGTCTTCTGTGGTTGAAAAACCGCACAGAAGACCACTTTCTTGTCTTCCGCGGATGTGTAATCATTTAAATCGCACCTTTTTTAATGTAAACAAATAGAGGAACTTAAAGAATTTAGCCATAATTTTTAACTCCATGCATATTAATGAAGTTGATCGGAGGAAACTACGAGCTCGCGTTTGCCATATTGGATTCTTTCTGCAAATGAGTGTTTTAGCGGTAGCTCGGCTCATATGGCACGGCGGTGTGGGAAGATGCGATGATAATACTTGATATCAATATTGATGAACACACAAGATCCTTTTAAATAAGGCAATGTAAAAGTTATTTGGATTAGTAGTTAATATTCATTAATTAAATATAATTATTTACCGTGGGAGAGTACAGGTTTACGGTCTGGATGCCATCTTGGATTTTATTTGCCGCGGCGTGTTGCAGCGCCGCAATAACGGCTGGTTAAGTGCAGCAGTTCGTGACTGAAAACAATACATGGATTGACTGCAATTAATTAATGCAATTTCGTGAAAAAGCGAAAGAAGATTTATTTATTTGTGTGTGTGTGCGTGGGGTGGGATGGAGGTGACATAAGCAAAACGTCTGGATTTGGGGAAAATCTAAATTTTGGACTTCCGACCTAAATTAGGAATAATTCAAATAAAAATATTATTTGAATAAAAATGTTATTTGATGGTTTAAACTTAATTTATCTTTTTTAAATAAAACTCCTTCATGAGATAATGTAAATTTAAAAAACACATAAATTGATTTAGTTATTTGAAAATAAAAATAAAAACTTTTTATTTAAATATAAAAATTTTAATAATTAAGATAAAGTTCAGTTTGTAATAAAACATGTTTTAAGTAATTTAATTAAAAATAATTTTTAGTAAGATAAAATAGCTATGTAAAATAATAAATTCTTCTTGGTGATATTGAAAGCTTTTATAGACCCTCTCCCAACTTCAGTTCAACTCACTGAGAATACAAATACATATTTCCACAATTTTAACATGTACCACCTGCTTACTGTGGTAGTTGATCAGGTGACATCTTGAAGCTAGTACACGTATACTGCATAAGTTTATCTACCATAGGCATTGTAGTTATATAGCAACAATTTATAAAATACTTCTAAACTAAAACTAAAGACCATGTTCTTGTAAAATGTATCATAATATTTTATTCTGGATGCATAGGTGGAAAGCCATAAAAATTGATTTTATATTTACTTACTATTTATTACTATCTTAATTTTAATAGTCCTGATCTTCTTTATTATTACTGTACATAATCATTAAGCCTACCTGTTTATAGTTTATGCATATAAACAAAACAAAGGTTTTCGAAACTGCACCTGAACGAAACAGTTTGGCAACCGGGAAAAAAAAGTTAGGTGCCATTGACGCCTAGATTTTTGCTCCCAATTTCTCACCCTGCCTCTAACATGAAAACGGAAGTGTGAGAAAGGGAGTGGGGGAGGGAGAAAGGAGAAGAACGTCAAAGTAATCCCCTTTTCTCTTCAGCTTAACCACGTGTGCGCACAGCACGATATATATATACCGGGTAAAAGCAGAGTATACGGGAAAACTCGCAATGCATCATGGGAAAGCGAACACTCCTATGCCTCCTTTCGACTAGGGATCTTTCTACCCTGCATTTTCCCCCCCATGTAGGGGACGCGTTACTCCGCATTTGTGTGCATGTAAACGGGCCCACAAAGCCGTTCACGATGTCAATCTCCCCGAGTAAAACACGAGCAGTTTGTGTTTTACTAGAGATTTACCCAAAATTGGCAGTCTGAACGCACCCTCTCTCACCTTTTTTTTTTTTTTTTTTCAAAATTTTGCATGATGGAAATTACGAGTTCCAGGGGACGCGTTGTAACTTTTCTTTTGCGTCCCATCAACGATTTTTTGCGTATTTGACGCATTATAGCACGTAAGCGGCATCACTGATGAATACCAAAAATTATGAAAATCTGAGACATCAATTCGGAAAATCTCCCAAAATCGTGTTGATTTGACATGGAATGATCCCCCCCCACTTCTTTTTTCCTTTCGTCAATCTGTGGTATCGAAAGTAGAAGTGTGAAACTTCCTTGTTAGGAAGTTTGTACATGTACAATTACAGAACAGGTTAGGTTAGTTAATTGGAAACAAATTTTCATAAACAGTTATTGCACAACTAACACAGAATAGTAGAAAATGAAAATATTTTTAAATTATTGGCTGGCTAGAAATAAATTAAGTAGAACATTATCAGCCTAGCAGTATCACTATGAATCAAGAATAAGCAATACATAAATTTTGAACTTTAGTAAAGTACTATTAAATCACTTTCGATTATTAAATAAATATGATTGCCTTAACATTAACCCACCAGGACATTTATTTGAAAAAAAAAAAAAAAAAAACTGAATGATTCTTTATAAGTTGTAAATTAAGCTTCACTTTTAAATAAGCAATAATTAATCATTTTTAGCATGTATATTTCTATGGAATAACTTAACAACAATATATTAGTTTATAAGTAACAAGTGCTCAAGCCAAACATAAAAATTTAATGCTAACTACCATAATGAATAACTTTGCTGAATTAAAATAACTCTCAGCTGCTCAAATCGCACTGCTTTTTCAACATCACATTTTTTTTTTTTTTAAATCTTACATCATTATAAAAGAATTAATAAAACTACTAAATATGAAAAACAAACAAAAATCACCAACTGACTTCAAATTTTATTACAAAAAAATACTTTCCAAATGCCTTCCAGAGGATCAGTATATAATTCTGGTTTAAATATTCATGAATGAAAAGAAATGGGTGTTTTGTTTTACATAATAATAAAAAAAAAAATATCACAGAAAAAGCTTGCTCTGAGGAGAGACTAAGCTTCTTCAGAGTAATAACTTATATCTAGAAATAATTCCTGCCTCCGCCCCTGCCTCTGCCGCCGGATCTTCGACCTCCACCGGCAGCTCTGTCCTCGGCCAGTTTCTTCTCTTTCCAAGCTTTGTACCGGGAGGCCATGTCGTACAGCTCGTCGGGAACGTACTGGTTGGCCTCTTCCAGAATTTTGATCAGATCGGCTGCGTGGTTCCAGTCTCGGCGGGTGATGACGGAAATGGCTTTTCCCGTCTTGCCCGCCCTGCCGGTACGTCCAACGCGGTGGACATACTCTTCAATGTTGCGGGGGAAGTACAGGTTGAAAATGAGGGTGATGTCCTTGATGTCGATCCCGCGGGATGCCACGTCGGTCGCTATCAAGATCTTCACGTAGCCCGTCTTCAGGTCGTCGAGCGCCTGTTCTCGATCGCATTGTTCTCTGTCGCCATGGATGGACTGGACTTCCGTGCCTCGGAGGTTCAAGTCGCTGGATATGTCATCGGCGATGGCTTTCTTCTCTACGAACACGATGGCCTTGTCATCCGGACCCATGCTCTCGATGAATTCGTCGAGGAGCTTCCTCCGCTCATCGTAGTCATCTTCTCCGAATATGATCTCTTGCGTCACGCTGTGGACAGCGGCGAGATCAAAAGCCCCGACGTTGACCTTGAAAGGCTTGGTCATGTAGCGCGTGGCCAGATCTTGGATCTCGGCCGTCCACGTGGCGCTGGTCATCACCGTCTGCCTGTCCTCTCGTATATCGATGACGATCTTTCTGATCTGCGGCTCGAAACCCATGTCCAGCATACGATCCGCTTCATCGAGAACGAGGTAGGTGACCCCGCTGACATCGATGATGCCGTTCATGCACAAATCGTTCAGCCGACCAGGCGTAGCGATGACTATATCCACGCCGGTGGTGACCGTGTTGATTTGATTCCTGCGGCTGCCCCCGCCATAAATGCAGATGCTCTTGATTCCATGATAGGTGTACTTTTTCGCTTCTTGTTCAATCTGTTGGGCCAACTCTCGAGTCGGGGCGAGAACTAAGACGCTGGGCCCGACGCGCTTCTCTCTAGGCGTGACCTGCCCCACGAGATGAATCAGAGCGGGGAACAAAAATGCGATGGTTTTACCCGTGCCAGTCTGCGCAATTCCAATCATATCGTAGCCTTGCAACAGGATGGGCCAAGCTTGGCACTGAATAGGGGATGGAGTATCAAATCCTTGTTTCTCCAATTCCACCAACAGTTCGGGATAGTGATGAAATGCGTGTTTAAAAGAAGTAACTGGATTTGGAATTTTTCGGTCATCGTCAGGATCCACTTTCATGACAGATATGGAATTATTCTTTCTTCTGAACTCCTTAACCTCTTGTGGAGTCATAGCCGCTACTTCAGGATCTTCATGATAGAAATCTTTGATTATAGGAGGCAGTGAAGCCAATTTCTTCAACCTGGCTTCATCACTTTTTTTCAGTAATCCTGCCCAATCAAACGGTTCGTCATCTGCTGGTTTCTCATAATTATTCGAGGCTGTTTCATTACGATAATTACTTTTAGTGGACATATTTGAAACACCAGTAGTTAAATCTTCAATCATGGACTGGGCTTTTTCTCTGGCTTCTGAAGAGCCAGAAATTTTAATACAAGTGTCAAGTGCACCAGAATCGTTCTTCATAACTTTAATGTAAGCACCACTTTCACTCTGCAATTCTTTTATCTTGGAGCCTCCCCGTCCAATAACCTTCCCCACGAAAGAATTATCAATAAACATTTCAGATGATTCGTCATTGTAATTATTATAATTCTGCCGAGTGTCGCTGCGAGATGAATCATTTTGTTGGTTGTACGATCGCGAGTTGTCACTTCTTTGCTGTCTTCCTCTGGATGGGCGCCATTCTCTATTTTCATACCTTTGTGAATCTCTATTTTCATACCTTTGTGAATCTCTATTTTCATACCTTTGTGAAGACGTATTTTGTCTCCTATCCGAGTAACTGCTTTGACTGGCAGTGTATGAGGTTGAACTATCAGCCTCATCGTCCCATAAATCGTCATCCATAATTGCAAATAAGAATAACTAGAAAATTTATCAACTGAGAAAACACGTGCAACTATACTTAGCTTCACTTATTCCAAAATTCAAAGACTTTGTAGGCTGAAATCAATAAAATCCTTTTCAGCAAGCAATGAGAAACTAATTACTATTAGAAAATATAAAAAATTACCGAGTCCGGCAGAAAGTAATACAAATAAAAGCAAAATCCCTGTGTTAACGTTGCCAATTTCGAATGCAAAACTCCCATTTTGGTCCTGTTGCAAAGATAAATTTTTAGGACTTTTTTCGACAGCATGTAAAAATCACTTCATTATGATGGATATTTTACAAAATATCTTATTTAAGTAGTTTAATTTTAGTTAAATAAATTTCAGTTCCTGCAGCCAAATTCAAAATATAATGCATCCATAAACAAAAACAACTAATACATCCAAATAAAACTATGTTTCTTTTTAGTTAATTAATGCAACCTTTCAAAAATATTTTCAAGGTTATTTTTTAACCATCCATAAAAAAAAAATTCAGTTAATTTGGCAGTTTTTATTTTAGAAATTGATAGGCGTGTTTTCTTTTGCTTTCCAATATGAAGTTTGAACTGAAGTTGCCATATTATATTATGCGCAATATTTATAAACATATGCGCCGAAGCAACAGCTAAGAGCCAGACAATTCTCTATTAATCAAGAGTTTATTTTCGAGTTTTGATCAAAACAAAAGTTGTTGTCGGTAGTTTTGATATTGTTTTTAATCATGGCATTTAACATATTGTTCCCATAGCTGTACCAAATATTAGTTTTATTATGTTAAAAGTTAGAAAATATTGTTTTTTATTAGTTTGCTTCTTAGCAAACTATGTTACGTTTGGAAATGCTAAAGCAGAGGTAAAATATGTTTGTTGAAAATATTGCGTAATCCATATGTTATTAGCAGAAAACTATTATGCTAATCTGTACTGAGGGAATCATAATGTTTTTTGTCTGCTTCCAAAGCAAGCTATTAAATGATCCCTAATCAATCAAACAACTATAATCATAATTGACCCTTAATCACACTAGTCGATTCTATAAATGTGTCACATGTATAAAGGCAGTTTGCGTATATTTCTTACAAAATTCCAGATTTAAATTTATTTATTCAACCAATTCGTTATGTGAAAATGGTTTGCTCGAGTTTTTGCAGCAATCGCCCTACTTTTAAATTTCAGATAATACTGCAAAATCTAAATTATTTAATGGGGGTAAAGAAACATGACAGAAAACTTCTCATCTCTAATAACAGTATTTTTCTGATATTTTAAATCTAATCTTGTTCTTCTCTTGAAACGTAATATTAAATATCAGGGTGGCAAATATTCGAGCTATGCCAGTATCGGTTACCGTGAGATAACAATTTTCAAGGTATTTGAATTCAGTTCAACTTAGATATTTGCCATCCATTGGACAGATGAAATATTTGAGAGCATTAATTATGCCATAATGGCAGTCATTTGCAGATCCTGACATGGGGCACGTGCCCCGCCCACACGAACTAAGTTAAGAATATAAAAGATTGACTATTTTGTAAATTCAAATGAATTTATGAGAAAAAAAGACCACCACCACCACCCCCCCCCCAAAAAAAAGTAAATTGCTCACTCCAGAATTTTTTTTTTCATGATCCTCCCCTCACCTAACAGTTTCAAACATAAGAAGGTACTTACATATTATCCCGGTGGTCATTTCCGCCAAACGATTTTTGCCTCAAATGTGCTGGCAAAACTGTTTCTAAATGTATTTCTAACCATGAATTATTTCATTTGCCCTGCATTTATCTTGTCGAAAAATTGCTCGTCTTGGCGGACCGCCAGATTAATACGTAAGTACCGATGAGGTTTGGAAGAATCCGTATGTTTCGTTACAGTTATGGAGATGGATATACTATCTGCTGCTCTATTGATATGGGTCGTACAATGGGGGCATAGGATTCGGTGTATAGTGCGTTCTTATGCGCAGTTGAACTTTTTTTTTGCAGGGGGGGAAGGGGGTGTTCTTATAATTGTAGAGGAGCAATACATATAAGAGAAGCATGTTAGTAAGGGTTGCTAATTTCGGGCTTTCTAACATTTTAGTACTAAATAGTGGTGCAATCAGAATTCTTTCTTTCAGGGTGGTTCCGAAGCAGGATTGCGAACTTAACTTTTTCTTTTTTTTTTTTAGCTAGAATCGAAATATGAGTAATAAATAACAAATTATTTAAATACACCTTTAAAAAAAATATTTTTTTATAAAGTAAACGAATTCACACATTTTTATTATTTAAAATATTATTTGAAACTAAAAAAAATATTTAGCATGGAAAACCTAAACACATTTTTTAAGTAATTGTTTAAAAAATATATAAAAAATTGGGAGCTACCCGGGATTTCTATGCCCACTCCTGCGTAAGCCACTGGTATTAAAATAATTCAATAAAGTTCAGTATGTTTCTAAAATGTCGGCGTTTAGGGGCCATCTGCCCTATTTTATGGTACATTTTATTCCATGAACTCATGGAATACGCATAGTCCGGTGCAACCATTCTTTCTGTATGAAAGGAATGATAATTTTTGTTTAAAGAATGCTCTCATATATGCACCCACAGAAGGGGCTAACCCCTTTCATCCCAAAAGTGCAGAAATAGAAGTGGAAATATCTTAAAAATAGATAATTCTCACTGAATTAAACAATTTTAATTTAAAATATGGTAATTTTTAATTTACTTCGAAAAATCGTCCAGCAAAAGAAGTTTTTGATATGAAATAAGAACTCGCAAATAATAAAGATATTATGCTTGTAGAGACGCAAAGTAGTTGATATCATACTGAGATCCCCTGCCCTGTGAATTTAATATATATGGCCCAATCCCTGGATCTCAGTATTCGAGAACCCGCTCCCAGAAAAAAACACGAGTCACAAGCTTTCCTTTACACTTTTTATGATAAGAGTGAACAGGTTAAACCAGCATTCAGAATTTAAAAAAGGGGGGGTTGAGAAAAAAAAGAATGGCATATGTCTTTGGAAGATTTCTATGTGTACTCAGTAATTCGGATAATTTAGCATTGTATAAAACCTTAAATGTGTATAAAAACAATCTGTAAATCAGAGAAAATAAGCTCTAAATACAACTTTGTACAACTTCGCTAAAAAAAAATTCTTTTTGGTTAGGTTTTGTTATGGGTTTATCTATGGGCGGCATATACCCATAACAACACTGTCCCGGATGTGTTGTTATGGGGCACATATAACACCCTATTACCGATTCTATTAGTAGTAACGAAAGTAACGAGTAACGAATACTTAGTAACGAATAGCGAACATCTAAGTAACAAATACATACGGATACTCATTTTGTCGTTACTTTTACAGCACTACACAAGAATGTATGAAGAACAGTTTTGGCAACAATAGAAAATGAGGGGGATTATAGATTTTGCACTAACATAAATTGCCAAAGAATGGAAAGTCACTATAAAAGGCAAATATCCAAAATATTCCCAAAATTTCAGAAAGAATACTGCTTTGTACTTTTTTTTAATATGATTTTATAAATTTATAAAAGACTGAGCCATAATTCTATTGCACTTTCAAAGAATTCCGTATGTGTATAGAGTCCCAGTTTTCACCAATCTTCAGTATTAGCAATATTAATGAATAGAAAATAAATGAAACAGCTTTTTATGTTATGATCATGAAAAAGAAAATCCTTCAAAGGTTTCCATGATGCATCTGAAATCTAACAAGGTTTTCGTTTCTTCTGACACCATATTTAAAAAAAAAAAAAAATATGCACAAAACATTTATCAATGTAAGTGCATTCCTTAAAAAGTCCTCCGCCCAAGTCAAAAGAACAATATGCAGATACCTCTTGTGTAGGTTTGCCTTGATTGCACCTATGCTTACTTAATAAGGATTAGAGAGTGTGATTTTTTAGTTTTTGTTGCTCGTAGAAGCTACAAAAACCTAAAAACTAGGCTCGCTATGTTCAAATTTTTGGAACTATTCTATTTCTCACATTAGCTGAACTTCCAAAAAAAACCTTTACAAATCTTAGCAATGAATCACTGTAACTGCAAATATTTAAAGAATTTTTGGTATTTATGCATTAATCCCCCAACTATTCTCACAAATTTTTTGCACCAATAGTAGGAAAGTATTTCATTGATGCAGTTTCCGTTACTTTCTTCAATGTCTTCGTCCAGTAAAAGACTTGGCTACCAAAACGATTGAGCCAAGTGGGTGTGCCAATGTAGTCAGTGGGTTAATATGTAAGTAAAATTTATTTTTTCCCTGTAGATTCATAACAATCATCCGTAGAGAGTAGTTCCATTCATTTTCTGTAATGAGATAGTGTAACATTTAACTTTGCAGCAGATCAGGCACCTGCCTATGAAATAGTACTGAATTATTCTAGTGGTACAAATTCTCTATGGAAGGGTAGGGTATGGTGAAATAAATATCTCACCTTCAAAGGTAGATTTCTCTTAAAAATAAATAATTTTCTGCTAAGATGCTATATAGGGTTCTGAACTGAAAAACAGAAAAAAAACATTACTTTGGTCAGAACAAATGCAGGAACTGAACTGAATTAAAGTATCGGTTTATTTGGGTTCGATATATCTTCGAACCCAATCGACACATCAGCCCTTTTGTTGCTGTACTCAACTTATCAATACTGTATACTGTAAGCAATATACTGTAACCAATTTACCAATTAAAAAATCTGATGTGTCCAACACAAGACTTCCTTGTACGTCTATTAGATCAAAAATATTTTCGACGCACTTCCTCTAAACTTATTTGTTTGAAATCTTACTATTATTGATAAAATATCAATAATAGTAAGATTTAGCGATTTCTAGCCAAATATTTCGATATTGCCAAGCTGAGTTCAATTTGAAAGATTTCCTTCTGACACTTTATTTGGCGATATTTCACCAAAGGCCGACAAACTTGAGATAGTCTGCGAGATTTTGGGGATAGCCAAAGTAGTCATTGACCACAGACTTTCAATGAATTGAATGCATTCATACACCTCAATGTATTTATGCATTCAAGTCATTTGGGAAACCCTGTAAATAAATTCTCAGTCGATTGCTGTCAAAAAAGATATTGAAAACAGTTAGATATTACAATAATTCTAAATACAAAAGTTCAAAATTCTACGGGTTAAAGTTTTACAGTTATACAAAATACGAAATAATTTTTGGCGCCAAATTTGCCGATATTTCGGCGAAACTCGTCAATTTCGACGACATTTGGCGAGATTTTAAGCATGAACCAAATAATGACAGATTATCGCCAAATATAGCAATATTTCGCCAAGAACGATGACAAATGGCAATACTTTGGGCATGGACCAAATAACTGAATTTTGCCAAAACTCGCCATGGCCGAGGACAGACGGCGAGATTTTGGGCATTTACCAAACTATGACCGTCTACAGTTGTATTATATTGAAGATGTCCATAGACATTAAAGTACTGAAATTCTTTTCGGTGGTTCTGTAAATAAACTCTCCAGGAGATTGGAACCAAAAATCAAGATGCACAACTAGATGTTACAACAATCTTATATATGAAATTTCATAATAGTTTTTGAGATTTGAGAGTTAAATATGCACACACGTACACAAAAGTCGCCAAGCTTGGCGACTTTTGGATAGATCTTGAGGGAGTCACGTGACCGTGGTCGGACCATTACCTAACTTATGTGGTAGGACGGCATTGTGCTTGAAATGGATGAATGCCCCTAAAATTGCCATTGACCGTAATGTATTGGAAATCTTTTGAGTGTTCCTGTAGCTGAACTATAAATGCTAAAGACACTTTTTTTAATAGAGAAATTCATTTTCTAACTCTTTACAGCATATATCACTTCTGAGTCGTTTGAAATAGCCCAATACCTCTAATAAACGCTTTGATGAATTTCGGCCCATAGAGCGTAATGTATTTCGAAACTTTTGGGCGGTTCTGTAGATAAACTATCCAGTCAAATGGAACCGAAAGGGGGGGTGCACAACTAGATGTTACAACGTTCCTAAATATAAAGTTTCAACATTCTACGCCTAATAGTTTTTGAGATATGCGAGTTTAATGAATTTCCGCCCATTGAACGTAATGTATTTCGAATGTTTTGGGCAGTCCTGTAGATAAACTATCCAGTCGAATGGAACCAAAAGGGGAGGTGCACAACTAGATGTTACAAATATCCAAAATATGAAGTTTCGACATTCTACGCCTAATAGCTTTTGAGTTAGGCGAGCTTAATGAATTTTGGCCCATAGAGCGTAATGTATTTTGAATATTTTGGGCGGTCCTGTACATAAACTATCCATTCGATTGTCACCAAAAGGGGAGGTGCACAACTAGATCATAGAACAATCCTAACTATCAAATCTCAACATTCTACGACCAATAGTTTTTGAGATATGCGAGTTACATACATACGTACGTACATACAGACGGCATGGAAAAACTGGCCACAATAGACTCGCCGCTGGTCAAAATGAGTTGCAGACGCATTAATATGATCGTGCATGATAGCCTACGATGAGATGCATCGAAAAAAAATTTTTAATTCAATTTAGAGATAGTCAAAATCGGTTTTTTTGTTGAAATTTGGCCCCCAAAATTTTTCGGGATCACATTACTTCCTTATACTACGTACAAAAAAGTAAAAAAGAATGATATCTTTTAAATTTTGATGGAATTGCATTTTTTACTTATGATATAATTATATTTTTGTACACAAATAAGAATATACATCAAATAAAATTATTCATTCAGAACTGAACCAAAAACCGTTATTTTTTGCAGAATGAAAACCGGAACTGAACCAATATATTTATTTTTAGTTGAACTTGAACAAAATAAATTACGGTTCGAAGCCCTGATGTTATGCTCTGTAAAAGGTTTAACTTCAATTACGAAATTGGATAATGCCATCCATGCATACTGATGGCACACCACGACACTTGGTAGCTGCTGTCCGGTCATGGTGTAGCCATCAAACAAAAGGCAGTATTCACATATTGTTTATTTACAATGACGAGCAAACTGTATTTAAATTTTATTTCGTTCAGCAATAAAGTTTTTATGTTCTTGCAAATTTAATATATTAAAATAAGAGTGCGCTGACCTCCTTACACCTACAAATATCCTTGAAATCAAATATAGTAGATGCCTCTTAATATGATCACCTCGGGGTTACAGTTTTTCAATACAATATGATTGAAAAAAGTTTAATGATAGAGCCTAGTATTATTTAGATAACTAATTATAAAATGGAAAGTTATCTATGATAAAAAGAGGAAATGCACCCACCATAAAATGGAATATTGAAGCAGAAAACATTTATTAAAAGAATTTGGTAACTTTTCTGGGTATACAATTCTTCCTTAAAAATTCCTTAATAAACTGGCTATACTCGTACTGCTTTTGAAAACTATCCCAACGATGGAGTACGCCTCGTTTCAAAATTATCGAATATCGTCTGAATAGCTTTTACTTCTAATACGTATGTGCTTAACACTAAAAGACAAGCAATACACAATTTTTCATTGAAGTCATGCTTGGAATCGGTTTCTCAACAAAACCATGTTTCCCAGTACATTTTTCAGGAATTGGTCTGCAAAAAAAAATTAGTAACTTTAACTGAAACTTTGATCACATAAAGCGCTTGATTTTGTATTGAATGAAGTACAGGTGGTTGGTGCTGGCTGATTTCAATAACAATAACCATGATCACATTAAGCGGCATCTACTGTATTTCAAAACCTGGGGCATTTTGTGATATGTGTACTGAAGACATCAGTTTAGCCATGGTGGTCAAGATGACTGTCACTGCCATGTGGTTTCAGAAGTCAGTGAAAATACAAAGGCAAAAGAACAAATACCAGATGTTTCAATGAATTGATTCTGTTGGATGAGAAACATCTATAGTAAAAGAGAGAGAGACTGCAATGACGCAATAAAGTACAAACTACTTCCGATTATAATGCTTGCTATATTGATAGTCCCACATTCCAATTCTTCATGCAAAAGACTTTTTTAGCATGGTAAGATACAGCCAGACTGACTTTCGGCATAATTTAAGTACCAAAACATTTGAAAATTGGCTGCAGTGGGAATATTATATTTTTAACAATTTTAAATAAGAAAGCAATTTTGAATTTTCTAAGAAAATCGAAAGTTTTTGTTGGTTTAGGAAAAATAATTTTTATGATCATTAAAAAAAATAATAGTTTTTACTTTACTGCAGAAAAAACAAACTAAAAGATTACTTTTTTTTTTTTCCCCTTTTTCTTTTCTTTTTTTTTTTTTTTCCTTTCTTTTTTTAAACAATTTTGTCTTCAAGTTCAACAAATGAATGAATATCTGTTGAATTAAATGTGTTAAATTTTTAGACTTGAAAAGAAAAAAGTTACTTAGTAATTAATAAAAACAGTGTGATATTTTTGTATATAGCATCTTGCAATTTTGGCAAAACATCTTGGAAAGTTCTTTGAATCCTTGCATTTTTTTCTTCAAAATTCTGTACAAACTCTGTGCGATGGAAAGATTTGTATGTGTGTGTGTGTGCATGTGCATTTTAAAAGATCACACCTTTTTTTTTTTAATTATTTCTTTTTTAAGACTTCTATTATAATGAACATTATTTCTCATTTTCATAATTTTTTACAGGACTCTAATATTCTTGCTATTCAAGACCCTACCATATTAGTGTCAACATTAAATGGTACATTAGTTGCTGTGAGTATGAAAACAGGTGTTGTTAAATGGACTTTGAATGAAGGTAAAATTTAATTTTAAGAATAAATAGACATAGTATTTATTTATAACGTGTTAACCGTTGTCAGTTTTGTAAGTAATATAATTCTTACTTTGTTTACTGTATATTCATACTTTTATATGAAAATTCACAATTCCGTATCTTTCAATGATAGTTTTTATTTAAATTTATCTATATTTTCTACTACTAAAACACTACTACTTCCACTACCGCATTACTTTAAGGCATCTAGAGCTAATATATTAATTGGCTGTTCAACTTAAACAAATTTTCTCTTTCTTTTATTAATATTTATTTGCTTTTTTAGATTTTGTGAAAATTGTACAAAATATTAAAATATATGTAGTGAATCAAACAAAATTCAGTTATCTGCAAGAAATGATCGCTTGATTGTAAGAGCTTATTCCACTTAAATAAAATATTAATTTTGATAGTAAAATGTTTCCTCTTAATGATTCCACTCAGCATTTAGTTACTCTCTAACCTGTAATCTGTTAACAATACACAAAAGTTATAACTTTGCTTTCTATACTTTCGCCAATTGACTAATTCTATTCCTTGTACTCCTAGAATGCCAATGAAAATCTGCATTACATGCTAACCTGTCCAGGACAGGTACTTCAGGTTATGTACAGGGTGTTCCAAGCTTTTATTCCTTAAATACTGATCATAGACGTATGCAATGAATCACGAAGTAACATGAATAAAGGTAAAGAATTTTATGGTATGGATTAAAATTTTCAACTAAATACAAAATTTTAATTTTTATCTGACCCCCCCCCCCCCATACAAAAAAATTCCCAACTAAGCAAAATGTGCCACATAATTGATGAGGTGCTGTACAAAATTTCAGCCTTTCATCAGAAAAAGGGTCAGAGATATGTTTAAGCAGAGTTGGTAAGGGGCTATACAGTACCAATAATTGCAAAAGTATTATATTTTTATGCAATCATTGATTTCTTTCTCAGTTTGTGTACAGCCCCTAAAATGCAATGAATGTTACTTTTTCTCTTCGAAAGCCATTGAAAAGTCAACATATTTTTATTTTCATATTTCTGAGCCTTTTTATGATGAAAGACTGAAATTTTGTCCATGACCTAATTAATGTATGGACCACATTATACAAATTGGGAATTTTTCTCTAATGGTGGCTGTATAAAAATTTTAATTTTGTATTTATTTAGATTTTATCTCCTGAAAATTTTAATCTATAACATAAAACTGTACCTTTTTCATGTAATTTATTGTATATGTCTTTGGAATAAAATCATCTATCTTTAAGGAATAAAAGTCTAGGTCAGTATTTTTTTTGACACCCCTATATATAAGACTTCTGTATACAAGTGTAAAATGCATCTAACAGTTTCTTGTAAGCATTTAATCATAATTATATAGCATGTGTTTGATATTATGCTTTGTATGATACTAAATAGTTATTCTTTATGACTTAACAGAAAGCAAAAACTGCATATAACACAAAAAATAAATAAACATCAGTGAAGTATTTATTTTTAAAAAACATTTTATTCTTTTTAAGTGATGAAGCTACTTTAATTAAGAAAAAGATATAAGTAATTTTTAAAATGTGAGGAGAAACAATTAAGAGGAGTTCCTGATTGCAATCTTTTACCCCTGTGCCCTTATGTTCTATGTTATGACCTACAAGCTATAATAATATTTAATTTTTTAGTAAATTATTTTGTTTGTTGTTGTTCAAATTTTGTATTTTATTCCAGAGCCTGTTTTGAAATTAAACCTAGGTGCTAGTGAAAAGTAAGTTAACAAGATTTGCATAAATTAACATTTTTGTAAAATACAAAGTGCACTTTTACTTATTGAATTCTCATGATTGCATATGAAATGAATGTGCCATGGCTTAGTCATGTAAATGGGTTTTTTATATATTTATTTAGAAAAATACTTGCTGATCCTCGAGATGGTAGCTTGTACATAAATGTTTCTGGACATGAAAGCAGAGATTGGAGAAAATTACGTTACACCATATCAGAATTGATATATCGTGCCCCTTTACGCACACCTGATGGTATATTATATACGGGTATGTACCGGTAATTAAGGTATGCTTTAGCTCTCTTAAGCACAACCATTTTCAAATTGAGATAGAAGAACAACTGGATATGCTGGTGCATCTGTTGCCATCACTCAATTTAACTACTGACATCATTATGGTCAATTGAAATGCCAATCACAAAGCTATAGAACTTTTTTTGACAGCCAGCTGTTTCAAAAAAAGTTGCTAATAGTTAAATTGAGTGACAACAACAACTGCACTTTATCAGAAATGGAGCGATTTGGGCAGTCTGTCCAGTTGTTAGCATTTATCCAATTTTTAGTAGATGTCAGTGCTGATAAAAATTACTCCGACATCAATTTTCCATCTCATTCATTTTTACTGTAAATTATGTTCTAATAAGTAAAGAATTCTTGTGTAACTATGCCACCCTTTAATTATTTTCTTGAAATCAAATTAATTCTTTTTGAATCAAAACTGTCGAAATTTTAGAGTTCAAAACTAAGCTTTTAAGTTGATTGTATTTTTCTGCGATGAAAGTGGTTGCATTGTTGTAATAGCTAACAGTCATGATGTCTGATTATATTTTCAACCATAGTTTTTGTGCTTGTGCTCACCTGCAGATACAAATGCTAAGGTTATTTCTCACTCTACTTCTTTATTTGCCCTAAAGGACTTTAAACGTCCTACAAAAGACACTTTCTTTGAAATCCTTATGAGAGTGAATGTTTAACAATAATCTCTATAAGATGATAAGCTTGTTACCACATAATTAAATCTTTTTTATTCAAAAGATAATTTTTTTAAAGGAAAATTGATATTTGCTCTATTACATTCATATAACCTCTGTAAAAATCACAAAATGTTATGGATATGCCAATATGTACCTTTATTTTTAAAAAAGCGCTGATTTTTAAAAAGGGAAAAGAATTATGTGCATAATGTGATTACAAAAATAGATGACAGTTTTTTGAATGAATAAAATTATTTTAAGCTATGTAACTCTTATCATTAATGCAACTGGGGTTTGCAAAAAAATGTTCAACCATCCACATGAATAGAAATATTGGAACTGTTTCAACCTTTCGCCTAATGTGGATGGTTGATTATTTTTTCTTTTCTTTTCCTAACTGATGAAGAGTGGCCCATTTTTGTACCTCACTAAATGATTGTGTTGTGAAAAGTACCTTTTATTGTGTAATTTAACAAACTTCAATTATTTTTACTCCATAAAAAGTTCTACAATCTGGGGTGCCAACTTATGTGGAATTAATTCAAGTGTGACATAATTTTGTTTTGTCCAGGGACTGTAAAACCCAAATTGTGATGTGATTAGGCATAATTACCAGATTAATCGTATTTTTTACCATAGTATATCTATTAAATTATGAATATCTCTACATATAATTATGCTGTTATTAGTATTTCAACTTTGTAAAGAAGGTCTTTTCATGACCAAGATTTTTTAAAGCTTTATATAAAATATACTGTTAAGTGTTTTTAAGCACCTGCAAATAATATAAAAGGAATTTTAATTAGTCTCTATTTAGTATTTAATTAGAAATTTGAAAAGTGATGCCTCATTTACAATTAAAATGAAATTATAAGAAATGTTAATATTCGGCCACCGAATTTTCAGTATTGGGCCTAAACTATTAGCCGAATATTCAGTATTCAGCTATTCGGCCAAATCACTATTCGTTTCATCTCTATGCAATATTTCAGTTTAACTGAAGATTGGGATGTGAGCAAAAAATCAGTCATAAAATTTTACCCACACTTACAATTATGAGTTAAATAAGACAGTTATAAATCGTAGCTTGATATCTCAATCCTTTTTATTTTATTATATTGATTCTTCTCTCTCTGTTCTTATTCTGCTTTTGAATGTTATAGAAGTTTATATGCATTTTTAAAAGGCTGTATTCCTTATGTCTGGCGATATATATGCATTTCCTTGTAATTTATACTATCTTTTTATTGATTTTTAATTTGTGCATTTTCGTTTTCAGGGAAAAAGATGGACACCTGGTTTGCTATAAACCCTGTTACTGGTGCAAAAATTGACACTGTGTCTGTTGGTGGATCTGATAAGACATGCCCTATTCTTGCAGATAATGCAATTTTCATTGGCAGAACAGGTAAAAAGATGTGTATATCAGAAAATTATTCTGGAAACTTCTGTACTAATTAAAAATTATCATCCAAATTAATTTTTCTTATTTATTCCCTACAAACAATAGATGTCTCAAATAAATTATTTAATGTAGAGGTGTGTTTTTCCCCTACAGTATTTTTATTTCTTTTTTTCAACATGATATATCACTTTTTTTTTTTTAAGTAAATAAAGAATTTTATCTAGTTTACAAAATTTTGTATTTAACTTAGCTAAGATTGCTGGCTCTACCTTTTGTACTGCTAAGAATATTTCATTATACCATAATTATTTAAAAGTACTATCTAGATAGATTATCAGGCTTTTTCTTATTTTATGATTCTGTAGATGAGTTATTTCTTATTATAATGTTCCATATTTTTTAAAGCTGCAGTTTTACGTAACCCAATCATGCAAATACAACTTTAACTGTGAACATCATAATCTCCAGTGCATGAATTTTAACTTGATTTACATGATTTTTATTAATGTTTGTGTGTGTGTATGTGCGTATTACTTATCTGTTTATTTTGTTGCAGATTTTGAAGTGTTTACTTATGATACAAAATATGGCACTCCATCGTAAGTGTTTATTTATTTATTTATTTATTGGTGTGTGTGTGTGTTTGAGAGAGAGAGAGCTTCTGTTTGCTGTAGATAATTTGTTTGCATGGAATAGTCTGTCCTGACATCTTGATTTACTTTATTATTAAATTAAATGCCCCATATGTGAAAATGCAGTTACTAAATTTATTGAAATGTGTTCATTCAGCAAAAGCAGGAGAACTTCTGTGTCATGAAGTAAAAATAAATAAATGTTTTGCTGCTTTTAAGTGCGAAAGGCTGTTTGAAATATGGTGATGCTGATTATTATATTTTTCCAGACACATGTTGAAAAATAATATTGAAGTTCTAATTTTTACTTAATCTAATTTGTAGTTTTGTATATATGTATACTCTGTTATTACAACATATGAATTGGTTATTCATTTATTACAGGTGGAATCTGTCTTTTTCTGATTACTCAGCTATCAGTTCTCTGGAAGTAAATAATGAATATAGTATGTTTCATTTTAAGTTAATTTTACAATGTTTTTATAGTGTGGAGATAACCAAGTGTAACCCACATTATCCACTTTATATTGAAAATTAGAACATTAACTCTTAACAGTGCGTTATAGTTTTTGTTAATTAATGATTGTTGTGTTGTAATCAAAACATCCCCTCGCTCTCAATGTTATGTAAACAGCTGCTACATCCTTCGACAGGCCGGCTGCGTTGCAGTTGTACTGTAGCACCGTGGGTTGTATTCCGCTTTCTCTTTTCTCCCTCGCAATCTGGTTGTGCAGACTCGAGTTTGTATGCTGATTGCCAGAGAGAGTGAAGTGAAGTGAAATGTAAGTTTAGTTTCAGGCGGGAAGGAGGTAGCCGGCGGCATGGGGTTTCTTGCAAGGACCTCATGTCCGCCGGTCTGCCTTCTTCCCGCCTGAAACTGAACTTACATTCCACTTCACTTCACTCTCTCCGGCAATCAGCATACAAACTCGACTGCTTACAAAACATCGAGAGCGAGGGGATGTTTTGATTACAACACAACAATGATGATTCTTAAAAACATAACTTTGGAATCTAGTTTAAAAAGTTCAAATTTGTCATTCACGTTATTAATTAAATATAGTTTTAATAACAATATAGAGTTACAATAAAAATTGCACATAACAATGCTGTCTATAATGATGAAACTGCGAATAACAATATTTTCTTTGGCCCCGGCAAAATTCCTATTCACTCAATGTATTTTCAACTTATCCACAATAATGCTGACTTGTCTATGTTGATAATTTTAACTCTTGTAAAAAATTATGTACAGGATGACAGGAAGCGGTAGTACATATAACATTTTTTTTTTTTTTTTTTAATCCACCTATGGTTTAGAATTTGTGATGGTACCAGATTATGCAATGAGAGTAAAAAAAGTTAGCATTTTTAGTCATGCGTCGAAAGCCTTAATTCTTGACATTTGTTTTCATGGGCTAAAGACTATAATCTGTAGTGACGTGGTGTACAGCATTCACATTTGAAGCTAAGTTCTTTGTTGTAATCTATATAAATAAAACAGAGTGTAAACTGTCCGTTTGTCTGTCTGTGTCTCGCGTAGCTCCGAAACGGGTGATCGTAGACCTACCAAATTTTGTACGGAAATTCTCCAAGGCGGGTCTCGACACACCTCGAAGCGATTTTTTCGAAATTCGAATTAGAAAATGTTTTATTTTATGTTTTGTCCGATTTTTAGCGATTTTTCTTGCGTAATACAAAATAACGCCGGTAATTGCGCTCGCAAGAAAACGATATTTACATCATCGTATAGAGGAGAAAATTTTCTTTTAAAAACTATTTGTTCGGACTGTGTAACATAATTTTCAGATTTTTGGGAATTTTTCAAATAAAATTAAATTTGACGCTGACTTTCGAAAAATATTTTTAAAACTGCTGCATCTTGAATTCTATCTGTCATAACTTTTTTATATTTGGGCAAAAGACGGAGCACACAATTAATCCACTTTTAAAAGAAGAACGGAGGAAAAATATAAATTAGGAGAATTTTTACGAATTTTTAAGTAAAGAAGGATTTTCATTTCAGTAGTACCTGCTTATGAGTTTCGATTTGATATCTTGCGGTTTGGTTGTCATGGATACAGTAACAATGATTAAAATTGCCAGTTGAAATCTATATAAATAAAACAGAGTGTAAACTGTCCGTTTGTCTGTCTGTCTGTCTGTCTGTGTCTCGCGTAGCTCCGAAATGGGTGATCGTAGACCTGCCAAATTTTGTACGGAAATTCTCCAAGACGGGTCTCGACACACCTCGAAGCGATTTTTTCGAAATTCGAATTAGAGAATGTTTTGTTTTATGTTTTGTCCGATTTTTAGCGATTTTTCTTGCGTAATACATAATAACGCCGGTAATTGCACTTGCAAGAAAACGATATTTACATCATCGTATAGAGGAGAAAATTTTCTTTTAAAAACTGTTTGTTCGGACTGTGTAACATAATTTGCAGATTTTTGGGAATTTTTCAAATAAAATTAAATTTGACGCTGACTTTCGTAAAATATTTTGAAAACTGCTGCATCTTGAATTCTATCTGTCATAACTTTTTTATATTTGGGCAAAAGACGGAGCACACAATTCTCCCACTTTTAAAAGAAGAACGGAGGAAAAATATAAATTAGGAGAATTTTTAAGTAAAGAAGGATTTTCATTTCAGTAGTACCTGCTTCTGAGTTTCGATTTGATATCTTGCAGTTTGGTTGTCATGGATACAGTAACAATGATTAAAATTGCCAGTTGAAAAAAATAAATAAAAACGTGTCCCGCGAGCAGACGATTTCTTTGCTTGGCTCGATTTCCTTTTATAAATACTGGATTTATTTGTGAGAAGAAAAATTAAACTGATATAAATAGCACAGCCTTATCTCTTATCTCTTTTCTTTTTGTAAAGGGTTGCAAGAGAGGGTGACGTATTTTTAAAATTAAAAAAAAAAATGTCCATTTCATGTAGTGTCTGAGGTATTTAACGCTAAAACGTGAACCTAAAAGACAGCATGTCTGAGGAAATAAGATATTTTGAAAGTGAGAAGTTCACTGCAAACGGTCCATTTTCACTTTTTTGATACCGAATGATGCTGACATAGTTTTTTTTTTGCGTGTGTGTCATTATATTGCAATGATCTCAGGTTATTACATATATGACGCAAATTTTAAGTCAAGAGTGAAATAATTTTGCTTTTTCTAGATTCCACATCACTGGAATTAATTCGAATTACACATGTGAGAAAATTTTTCGTTTCCTACCGTGCGAAGAACGGGCACGCAGCTAGTATTATAATTAAATAAAATTTGTACATGCACCTTTTATATGCTACATAATTAACGCTGTTGATTGTAAAAATTCTGTTTAAAATTTTCACTTCAAATCTTAAAAGAATTCATAATACAGTAAACTCCTATCCCAATTTTAAACAAGGTAATTAATGTGCTACAAATATATGCATTAAACTTCTATGAAATAAATTCATCATCTGTCTTCTTCAATGTGCAAGATTTGCCTATTAATGATGAAAGTGTTATTCTGCTGTATATTGAAAATTAGATTTCACTGTATGTTATCATTTTGGAACATTGGAGGGTAAATGTTAAGATGTTTAATTTTTTTTCCTCCCCTAAAAAAGCTTTAATATTCGAAATTAGTTGAACATAAACTTTGTTTAGTGTTTTTGGCCAAGCAAACTATTTTTTTTATTTAGAAGGAAAATATAGTTTGTGATTTATTAACAGGTGATATTTTATGGTATAATGATTTTGGCTCACCTATTGTTGGCTTGTATATGCTGGATATATGCTGGTCTTGCTCTATAAATACATTTTATCATTATTATGATGATTAGACCACACCTTTTATCCTCAAATAATGCACAAAAGTTCAGCCTGTCTACAATAAACTGTCTTTAACAATACCTTTCTTAGGTCCTTACAGTATCATTTTATGCAAATTTCACTGTATATTGTGTCAGTTATCATACTATATTCTGGAGTAAACTACCAAGAAATATAACTGGTTATTTTCAATGGGTTTTCTTTTGTGTGTTTTTAAGTATAAATCATATCATAGTTGCCTTCTGTATTTGGAAGTTATGTTTCAGTTGTTATAAATGTAGTTAAAGATATACTTAGTAAAACCTGCCTTAAACAGACCCTTAATTAAATAGAAACCTGTCTTAAATGAAAAATTTTCTTGCTCTCTTGAATGCAGTCTGTTAAATTAAACCTTTATTCAACAGATACTTTTTTTTACTTGAAAACTATGTCAGTTCTTCGAATTACAAGCTTTACTGTGCTTCTTTTGTGATTTTCACAAATGAAAAACTTCCTATATATAATGATATAAATATTGTGCATTCATAACAACTTTATATGAAGTATTTATGATAGTTTTTCAAGTGTGGTCTCTCCACACCCCAAAAGAAATTGTGATACAGTGTTAATTATGTAATATGGGATGTGAAATTTTCAAGTTTATTATATTTTAATTTTTTAAGGTTGAAAAATTGCTTTTTATGATGCTATAATAGTGTATTAGGACAGTTCAATATAGCACATTTTATGACCACGTATAACTTATATTAAAAATTTAGGGCACACTTGTTGTTTATTTAATATAATACTTGATTTTACTTTGTCATTTTGTGAAATTTGTTTCTGCTATACATTATAGGTATTGCACATTTTACTTCCTGTTCTAGTGGACAAATACTTTCTGTTGGAAAACATAAAGGTAATTTTGATATCTTACATAATTTTTCAAAAGTTATTGAGCATACCCTCATTTTTAGCTTTTTTGAAAAATAAATATTTATCTATTCAGGTAAAATATGGGGTAAATTGTAAGGCTAATTGACATTCAGTAAGGACACTTATCCAATATATACTTTTCTGGGTTGTGGTTCTTTAACTGTTTTAAAAACATCAATTAGTTGCCCATACTTTTATTTTTTTAATGTTAACTTTTGCATATAATTTTCTGGGATTAAGATTTTTTAAAGCTATAGTAAAACTTTAGTATAAAAATTTAATTTATAAAACAAAAAATACTTTAGTTTACTAAATACTAAAGTTTTATTTTTTTTTTTTTATTGATAAAAACTTGCACTAAAATATTGATTGAAATCGTGGATTAAATACTGTGGAGAAATACTCAGTCAACTGTTATGTTATCATTTTGGAACATTGGAGGGTAAATGAAAAGATATTTAATTTTTTTCCTCCCCTAAAAAAGCTTTAATATTTGACATTGGTTGAACATTGTTTAGTGTTTTTGGCCAAGCAAACTATTTTTTATTTAGAAGAAAAATATAGTTTGTGATTTATTAACAGGTGATATTCTATGGTATAATGATTTTGGCTCACCTATTGTCGGCTTGTATATGCTGGAGCGTGAAGGGTTGAGAAGTCTTCCATTTCAGAGCATGGCTGTTGAAACACTGCAACATCTAAGTGAACAGAGCTCTTCACAGTGGGAGACTCTTTTTACTCAATATGTAACTGGATCTTTAATGTAAGTTTGATGATACACACAATGTTTGTGTGAATTCTGGTCTTATCTGTCTCTTACTTTAACCCTTGGAGGCACAACCCTTTCCCAATGCTGAAAAAAGGGCAGCTGTTGCCATCGCTCGACTTAACTACCAGCTTAGATGGCGGACGATCGAAACGTTCATCGCGTGCCACAGATCTAGCGACCTTTTTTTGACGACAGCTGGCTGTGCCGGCACAGACATCTGTCGTCAAAAAGGGTCTCTAGATCTGTGGCACGCGATGAACATTTCGATCGTCTGCCATCTTGCTGGTAGTTAAGTCGAGCGATGGCAACGGCTGCCCTTTTTTTCAGCATTGGGCAATCTATCCAGCTGTTCTCGCCTTCTTCCATTTTTCAGCAGATGTCAGTGCTGTTAAAAGTAAACGTGACAATTTTTTTACGGGAAATGATGTGCTAAAATGTAAAGGATTCTTGTAGAGCTATGTCACCCCGCAACTATTTTTATAGAAATCAAATCTATTGTTCGTGACTATCAACAGTCAAAACGTCAAAGTTTGGTGTTCCCAGAGCGGGAACACTGCGCCTTTAAGGGTTAAACACACTTGAAAGACTTAATCTTGTTGAAAATAAATGTATATAACTGTAAACTTAAATTTCCTTTGGTTATTACTTTTCATTTTCCACTTGAAAGATGATTACTTACTTAACAAGACTACCAAAAGTTTTAATTGACTGCTTTGTTTAATAAAACCCCTCTTAACTTAAAAGTACAATGAAAACTATGAAAATAAGTAACTTCTTTCTTAATTCTAGGCGTACACTTTACATTGGACAGCATGTTCATGGACTGTATGCTCTTCCCTCTCTAGTGGATGAAAAAGAACCTCTGATTAATGTAAGCAAATTAATTTTATCTTCCATTTTGTGACATTTATTACCAAGTTAGTTACAAAAATATTTTATTTATTTATTTTGTTGTAAATTTATGTACTTTCCATGAACTTATATGAAATTTCTTTAGTACCCCCACCCCCCAAGTTTAAATATTTAGTACCTTTCAAAATTATATTTAAAATTAGCTCTAAGTAGTTTTTAGTTACAGACTTCGTTTTTTCTTTTCCCTATTTTCATTCAAAATAATTAGCATTTGTAAATTAAATATTTACTGTATTAAATAAATATAAATTTGCATCCATAACTGATATAGAATATCTGAAAATTTTTTAGATTTTCTGTTTTTTAAATATTTGAATTATACCTACTTTTTAAAAATTCTTTCATTTTATAACTTATGGATATATTATAAATATATTTTTTATCTAGTAATCATTAGTCATGGTACTTTTTTTTTCAAATATTTCATTTTAATATGGAAGCTAATCCATAATTCTACACAGTTTTACAATTTTTTTTTTCTGTAAGTAAGTTGTTCAGAGTACTGTATTCTGTTTTATTTTGTTATATTTATGTTGTATTTATTTTGTTAATTCCAATAATGTCTTTGGAGAACCTAAGTCCAATTCAAAAATCATTTGTTATTTCTGTACTTCAATTAGTGAGTCAAGTGTTATTAGTTAGTACAGTTCTGTGCTTCAGTTAGTGAATCCTGTTTTTTCTTAATGTCAAGTTTCATTTCACCTAACATTTTCATTTTTCTTCTTCATTTTAAATATTACTTCTGTTCCTACATTTGCAGAGACAAAGACATTTACTGTTAGAAGGTCCATCTGAGAACATAACTACCTCAAATTCATCATCTCCAGAAATAATTGTTGATGACAGTCAGAAAAATGATGAAATTAAGATAGGTATGACTGTTTATTGATCAAATTGTAATAAACCATGATTAGAGGTATGGAATTTTCACAAATAAAAAAAAAAATTTCGCAGGAAAAAAAATTTGAAATTTTGCTAAAATTCACATAAACTACCTATAAAGCCTTTTTTATACATTAAAAATATATATTCAATGTTAATAAAAAAGTAACATTGTTGTAATTGCAATGTCTGTCTGTTTTAGAGTCGTTCTTCTGTCCACAACGATGATATTATTTTTACTAAAAAAGCGTTCTGCATCTACACTATTAGTTAGGCTCAAAATGCTCTGTAAAGCTGCTTTAGCAAAAGTTGGAAAAGCGCATTCATTAGATTTCAATATGTCCTTAACTTTGGGATCTTTATTGCTCTTCATTGATTATAGCGTTTGGTAATGAAATTGTATGTACCCACCATCGAGCTCATTTTGAGGAAATATTCAAAAGAAAGACATTTTTGAAATGCTTTTGATTAATATAATTTAAGGTGGTATTACTTTTAGCCACTGATGAAGATGGGCAAAATAATTGACCAATGTGGAAATAGGCTTGATTTATTTTATTTAATTTTGCATGTAAAGGAAGTTCATTGAATATTTTTTCAGGTGCAATTTTTAACATTGCGTTTAGATCCAAATCCCCGTGACTTTATTCTTCAAGAGTTACTTTCAAGTCTTCTAATTTTAATTTCATTGATTTCGGGCACTGCTTGGATATGAAGCTAATTTGAATCTTGTGTTTACGTTTGAAAAATTCTTCATCATAAATCTATTTCTACAATATATATATATATTTTTAAAAGCTATATTTTGTTCCATCTATGCACTAAAATAAGGAAATTTCGCATAAATTCATGTCTATTTACAAATTACTTAGATTTCACATCTGTTTCGTAAAAATGAAAATTCTGTACCTCTAGCCATGATCTGTAAGCTGTTTTCTATTCTTTCATTAAGTTAACTTTCTGATTTTTGTCTCAAAATATAGAATATCCATTTGGCATGCTTTATTGCTTTATGGGGCTATAACTCTGGTATTAATATACTCACAATTAAAGGGAGAGGGTTGTATGCTGTTTGAAGACTCTTAAGTTTTTAATTTAATTTTTTAAAACCCTTGAAACACTTGGATTTTGTAAGTAACTTCTTAACTTTCATTTTAAGACATATATATCTGTATAATATAATTTTTAAATTATTGTGAGAGATTTGGTTGATTCACAATAAAGTTTGTATCGTTAAGTTAAGATTAAGTAACAGATTAAATCTGTTACTACTATTATTAAGCATTAAAGTGAAAAACTCTTCAGATTGTAAACATATGTTTTAAACAATTAAAAAATCAAAATGGTTCATAACAAATTTTGTGATGTCAATTTAAAATAGTGTAATAAGCTGTTATAATTGTTTATTAAATTAAAAATATTTGTATAGTCTGATGAAATGTAAAAATTTTCTATTAATTAATTTTGCAGAAAATTTCTTTATATCTAATTATAATGGTGCATAGATTTGAATGCTGTATGTATGCTATTTCTTGCATTTTTGGTACATTTCATTGTATTTTTATCTTCAAAATAGGTCATTATGCCGTGCCAGATTTGTCAAACCAGATGTTTTCTTCACTGTTACAACTACCTTCTCCAGAATCGAATGCTAAGCCTGAAGAGAAGATCGTACAGTGTGTTATTCCTGAAGATATGAATGTCTCATTCCCATCCCACTGTGAGAACAGCTATGATTCTTTACTGCCATTTGTTGGCAGTAATAATGGTGAAAAACCTAAGGTTTCTACGTCATCTGTTTCTGTTCAGACTGTACATGAGAACCCCCATGACAAGAACTTATATGCTGCTTATCTCGTTGGGTTTGCTGTCATTGTGATCATAATTGTACTAGTTGCTGTGGTATTTTATGTCAAAGGAAAGGTATGTTATACTTAACAGAAACCTTTTATGTGTGTAAAACATTTGTGTAATGCATCTGATTTAAAGCTTGAGATTAGCGGTCGCCAGATCGCCAGTGGCGACTGTGGAATTATTCCTGGCGACTGCAAAACAGTCTGTCAGTCGCCAAAATTGGCGACCTGCAAAATTTACTCAGCAAGCAACCCCCCCCCTCCCCCCTCGTTTCCGTCCCCGTAACAAAAGTCGGCGCTGTATGTCCGAGCAAAGTAAAGCAAAGCAGTTGAAAAAACGTCTAAAATTGATGATGCGCAAAATTTACTTAGTCCCGCCCACCCTCGGCCTCGTAGGAAAAGCTGAATGTCAGCGCTATATGGACAAGCAGGGGAGAAAGGGTTGCAGACGTCTATGGGAGGGGAAGAAAGGGGAAGAGCTCATCATAACTGATAACATACATGTAACATTTGGGGGGGGTAGGAACGCACCAGAACAGAATACTCAGGGTCCCTCTCTGTGACCTGACCCGTTGGTTGACCTTGACCCTTCGCACCATCTCGTTATTTTATTACATATCCACATCGACATTCCAGTATGCAGAGAGGCATATCCGTGGGACATTACACGTGGTCGCAAAAATCTGAACAAAAGTATTATTCTAATTATAATTTATTACAATTTCTACAATAGACGACCGTAATAAAAGGAGAAGAGTGAAAAGGACTTTTATTTAAAACTAAATTTGATATTTGCCTACTGATACAATATATGACTGTATGTGAAAGATGCATTAAGTATCTCATTAATAAGACATTGTACTGAAGGAACGAAGCTAATATTTTTCTAAATTATAGTACTCCCCTTTGTATATTTTCCGTCGTTCGACTCAGTCAGAGTCCAGTCAACTTAAGAGTAATCGATTATATTTTTTAAAAATTTCATGTGATCTTTACTATGACCCTTCTAAAACTGTAGACGGGAAGCACATGCATTTTTTTTTTATTATTATTATTATTAACTTGAAAACAATAAACAAACCCTCTGCTTTTGAAAGGCCGATGAAGAGGTTGGCATTCTTTGCATCCTGATTTACGCTACAGCAGATTGAAAACTACCACGCAAGATGCTTTATTTAAAACGAACAAAAACGTTATTTTGTACATTCGAATACGCAAATAAAAACTAATGTCATAAACATACCGTTTTCAGTTTTAAATAAATCTAATTTCAGCTGCTTTCATATTATTACGTTTTTCCTTTTGCAAGAGTAGTGGCATCTCTACAATAGAGCGAGAGGGAGGGGGAAGAGAAACAGACAAAACACTTGATTTTGTTTTATTTTGTAATCACTGGTAAAAGCGCTCGCTCTTGAAAGCTTAATTAAACAGATCTCCATGCCTTTAGAATTCCATTAATCAGCGTTACAGCTGTCCGAGAAGAGAGAAGTGTTTCTCTCCCCCTCCCCCCCCCCCCTCCTGTTCACACTTCAAGCTTTTTTTTTTTTTTTTTTTTTTTTTCCAGTTCCGTTTTAATGACAGGGAGTTTCTCTGTAGATTATACGAATAGGCATTTTTGGTCGGCCGAAGCAAAAAAGTATCCCCCCCCCACCCATGGGCGCCGTCAACAGGCTCCCCCCTGGATTTTTGTATGCAGTGTTTTTAGTTGCTTTTTTGCTCTTTCCAACATGGTAACCATACGTTGAAGTAGTCTTCCCCCCCCCCCCCCTTGGAAATATTCTGTCGGCGCCCATGCCCCCCCTCCCCCCCGCTAAAATTTCTCCCTGTTTTAAGTTATTTCTTTTATATGATTCACCTTTGTAAATTGAACCCTTACTATGTGTAACGTTCGTTAAAAAATGTTTTACATAATCAGACACTTGATTATTTGAAAGTGGAATCCTTGAAAATGGGCTGTTTGAGTAGCACATGCTTACGATTTCCCCATCTTAAAATGCATCTGATTTTCCTTAAAATTTGATAAGATGCTTAGTGGTTTTTTTTTAAATAGGAGGTTGGGGAGCTACTACCTTAAGTAAAATAACCGTTTGTTAGCTTCTTGCAAGTCCAAAATTAGTAAATTAGGAGGAAGCGTACTGTTGAAATTAATAGAAAATTGGGGCCCTTGATCCTCTTTCTTTTATTAAGTCCCAATTCCTTCCCCCCCCATAAATTCCATGAATGAAAGGAGAGATAAATAAATAGTACTTTATTATGTGTACACCATAAGTTGAGAAAATGGTCTGCAATACTATATATATTATCTTACCTCCAGTTTCTTACTTTAAAAAAAAATTTTTTTTTTTTTTTTTTTTTTTTTTTTTTTTTTTTTTTTACTTAGGCTTCATGTTTCACAAGTACTTGGTAATAGTGACAACTTTCTAATAATGTCAAAATATTCTATATCACTTAGCCATACAGATTTCAGGTTGGCAGATTTTTGGGAGTCACTGTATTTATTTAATAACCAACTATTTTTCGTAAAAGATACGTTTGAATTAATCTGAAGAGAAATTTTAAAGTAAAATATTTTAAATCATTAATTTTATTACAATTCTCTATTTTTAAGAGATTTTCACTTTTAATTTGGGTTTGGGGGAGGGGGCGGGGTTAAGCTCCTATAGCCTCCTCCATGTGTGTACCTATATATAGTATAGACACAGACAGTGATGTGATGATTCTAGCAATGAGCTGCAGCCAATCAGGAGGAATTAATAAATTTTAAATTCATAGTTCTTAGATTTCTTTAAATACAGCTAGTTATTTCTGAATGTAATATATGGAACATGCCATGCATTATTACTAAAAAAGCATTGAATCATTAAATGTACAAAATAAAAAATCTCATTATTTTCATATATCTGAAAGGGGGGAGCAAGGGTGTCGAAAACAAAAATTACGTAAGTACGGAAAATTTTGGCCACTAACTATATCAAAGTGGCCACTGAACTTTGTAGGGCCACTGGCCACTGAGGAATTTTTTTAATCTCAAGCTTTAATCTGATTATATAGTCATTTATTTTAGTTTGATAATGACTAAGGATGGAAAGGTAGAGGTGTAGAGACTTTATTACCACCTACTTTATTTTTATTGTTAAAACGGTAATTCCATATGTAATGGAATGATAATTTTAGTTATAGAATTAAAGTTAAATCAATTCACCTCAATCTATTTTCAAATAAAAATTGGTTTTTCAATTTGCACATGACTGCTAATAATAATAAGATTTTTTTTAATTTAAAGCAGTTTTTTTAAGTTTTAATTTTTTATTTTTGAGTAATGTCTTACTTTGTGAAGGAATGACTTTTTTGTATACTTGATTACAGTGACACTTAAAACTGGAATTTTTTTTTTTTTATGAAGAAACCATTTAGTTTTTAAACTAATTTATATCTTAAGTATAATACATAATCAACATAAAATTGTAATTAAGAGCAACCTAAATGTATTAAGGTTGAAATTATTAACTGTCATTTGATGTGACTTAGTGGCATTTTCGTAAATATGACTTTATAGTACTAGAAAGCTGTGGGAATAATTAACCATTCAGTCTTTAAACAAATACATGCATACCTCAATTATGATGTATAAGCATTATAAAATTACTATTTAAAGTAGCATAAATATGTTAAGGTTGAAACTATTAACTATCATTTGGTGGGGCAGTATAGCTGTGAGGTTGACACCTTTTGTGGAATTGCCCAAAAGAGAGATTCATAACTTTCCACAGCAAATCATGTCACATGTAATAGCTATGTTTAATGTATTAGAAATTATTCTGATTAACTGTTTTATGAAAAAATTAAGAAGTGTTACTTACTAATTAATGAATAAATTAATAAAATGTATTATTCTCAAAATTACCGGCAAAAACTTTGGCAATGAATTATTATTACACTAGACATTTTCCCAGAAGTAAAACATTTAAATTGTTTCCTGATAAATAACAACATACATGAAAATTTTACAAATAACCTTGTTTGCTCTGAAATATTGTGATGTTTTTTAATAATTTCTAAAATATTTGTATGTTAGTTGCTAATCCTTTTCATTAATGTTACTATTATTAAGTTTCTAATGTATTATTTTTCTTTAGGTGCTGACAAATCAAAATTTCTATGACAAATCTGGTGAGCTTCCTTTTTTTTATATTTTCACATACTGTAAAAGTAATCCTCATTTCATATTATTGAGTGAATAAATAGTTTGATGGCCACCCTGTATTAGTTTGCTGTTAATATAAGTCCGTAGTTCATTCAATGAAAAAGGATTATTAATTTGTGTGTGTGTGTGTTTGTTTACTGTAAAAGTTTGTTTGTTTACTGTATGTTTGTTTTATTTTCGTGAGGCTTTAATTTTGTTGAACCCTTTGTAATTGTGAAATACTTTTTTTTTTTCTGCTGTGAAAATCAGAAAATTTTCACTTATCAAATTTAATGATTTATTGCACAGTTACAAACTCTTCCTTGAGAATGTAGCTCATTTACTTACAATATTTATACCAGCTTCTTTAAAGCCTTTCAAAGTGAGGAGGGGAGCAAACTTTTTGGACAAAAGGAAGTTTCTTAACCCTTTAACGTGCGGTGTCCTCGCTGTGAGGACACCAAACTCTGACGTTTTGACTGTTGCCAGTCTCTAAGACTAGATTGGATTTCTATAAAAAATAGTTGCGGGTGACATAGCTCCACGAGAATCCTTTACTTTTTAGCATGTCATTTACCGTAAAAAAAATGGTCACGATTATTTTTAACAGCACTGACATCTGCTGAAAAATGGAAGAATGCGAGAACAGCCGGATCGATTGCCCAATGCTGAAAAACGGGTAGCTGTTGCCATTGCTCGACTTAACTACCAGCAAGATGGCGGACGATCAAAACGTTCATCGCGTGCCACAGATTAACTGTGCTCGCGCACAGCCAGCTGTGTCAAAAAAGGGTCTCTAAATCTGTGGCATGCGATGAACGTTTCGATCGCCCGCCATCTTGCTGGTAGTTAAGTCAGGCGATGGCAACGGCTGCCCGTTTTTCAGCATTGGGAAAGGGTTGCGCCTCAAAGGGTTAAAATGCCTTATGCAAAAGGAAAGGGTTCTATATTTAGGCACTTTTGGGATTTTTCAACTTTCGGTTCTATTCATATAAAATTTGGGAAATCACTGATATCTTCATTTATATGAAAATTACGGCTCGCAAAAATAAGTGCTTTTACAGTGTTTGATTAATATCATTTAGGGTATCCACTGTTGACTAAAAAAAGAGTTGCTACTAAATTACAGTTAAGGCAATTTGGGGTACTTTTTTGATTTTAAAAAAATGCCATTTTTGTCTTTGATGACCAAATATTTGATGACTAATTTGGTAGTTGGAAAAATACAAGTTTGGTTCTTTGTTATTTTTCTTATCTGTTCATGATTTATCAGAGTAATACCTATATTAGCCTCCCTAGGATTGTCAATGCATGTATAAGCTGTCCTAGTGATACTGAGGCTTAGTAAACAGTGATTTGGCCATCATGATATATAATACTATTCATAATTACTAAAATACAGCGGTCAATACAGACAAAAATTGGGTCTGTTTTGTGGGCCCTTAACAAAATTTTATTGATTAAAATGGCCCTTCACAAAGATACAATCAATTAAAATGGCCCTTCATTGACATTTTACCCTACTTTTTAATCTGTTTATGAATTATTTTAACAAAAAAAAAAAGTGACTGGTATGAAATTTACAAAATTAAGTATTGAAATTCAGAAAAATAAGCAGTTTTCACAAAAATGGGACCCTGGAAAAAATTCGTAGATCGACCCCTGAAATATATGTAATAGGACTAGAAAATGGAAACAAGATTTTTTTATAAATTAGGTCAGCGGTTCTCAACCTTTTAATGTTGCGCCTCCCCAACAAAGGTTAACTTACGTGGCGCCCGCCCCCTTCACATTTTTCAGCATACATTCAGTTTCTTAATCTTTAACAATGAACATTTTATTTAATTTTGTTCATTCAATTTTTTCCTTTTTTTGTGTAATGAATCAAGAAAATTTATTATGTTACTTGTATTTCGCATTCAATCTGTATAATGCATTAGAAGTGTGATTTTGTATGTAAGAGAGAACAAGAAAGTTTGAGTTAGTATAAAATATAATTAATTTGATTACCTCCTCTTCTGCATTCTTTTAATGTTAGGATATCAGTAATAAATATTTGAGCTATGGAAAAAGTACTGCTATTTTGGGTACTAATTTTTTTTTTATTATTATTTCTGTTTTTGCTACTTTTTTCACATTTGTGAAACAACTAATGCTACTTACTATTTTTGTTTCCCGACTGTAGTGAATATCCTGATCATATATTTGTATTTACAGCTGTTCATAGTCCTGTGATACCTATTGTTTTTTAAAAGGAACAGCTTTAATTAAATAAATAGCGTTATTTTATTGTAATCCATGTCTTCTTTTCTACTTTAAGGGATGCTGAAACATCATGTATATGTTGGAAAAATATCTTTTAATCCAAGTGATATCATTGGGCATGGATGCTATGGCACATTTGTTTACAGGTAAGTTGTAAAACTTTCAAAACTTACTTGATGGAATCATTGTGGGAAGGGAGAGGAATAAAAATATCAAGAAAATGGAATCAAGAAGCAAAAGAAAAATTCCATTTGGTATTTGGTCCTCATTTCTTTTAAAGCGTAATAGTATTGTAATAGATTTTTCAATAATTCAAGGCATATATTTAATTCATATTCTAACATAACTGTACTACATACTGCACTGCTATGAGACATGTATGTGTATAATTTCTGAACCTGTCGGTTCAGTTGTCTGAATGTTTTTAAAATCCCATTTGTCTACTGTAAAAAATACTAGATTCACTTTTTCATATATTGTTCATAAAATATGAATGTTTCTAAGTCATGTTACTTATTTTTAAGTTACTATTTAGATTGCTTCTTTCCCTCATTCTACTCATCCTCATTCTCATAAATTATGAATGTTCCTAAGTTATGTTACTTATTTTTAAGTTACTATTTAGATTGCTTCTTTCCCTCATTCTACTTGTATGAAATTGTTGCAAATTATGACTACCTCATGTTTCATTTTTAACTGACAAAATATAAAATAATAATAATCTTCATTATGTACTTTGGTACAATGTACCCTAATTCTAAAGAACTTAAATTTCTTTCTTATTTTTTTCTAGCTGTATCCATAATTTATTCACTATTTTATGATACTTCTCAGGTTTTATGAATTTATTTTCTATTTTAATTCACTTGTTTGTTGTGCGTATGTCATTTTTAGACCTCATCATGTTTTCCTTTATCTAGGGGCAAATTTGAAAATCGACAAGTTGCAGTAAAAAGAGTCTTACCTGAATGTTTTAATTTAGTCAATAGAGAGGTAGATATGTTGAGAGAGTCTGATGAACATCCAAATGTCATTCGATATTTCTGCATGGTATGTTAAAAATTAATTTGTCTGAAACACATTTTTTTTAGATAAGTATTTTAATTTAAAGACTTAAGTCTATCTCTTTATAGGAACAAGATAAGCAATTCCATTACATTGCTTTGGAACTGTGTTCTGCTACATTATGTGATTATGTAGAAGATCCAAATTTTGATTGTCAAAATCTAGATCCTTTTATGCTTCTTCAACAAGCTACTTCTGGGTTAGCTCATCTTCATTCCTTAGATATAGGTAAGTATGATCTGCTGAAATATGTGGTTTTGCTTTTTTCGTAATCAATGCTTGTAAACACATCAGCAGAAAAAATTATTGGAAGTGGGGAGGGAGGGAAAATGTGCAGTTTCTTTTCTAAACATTTTATTGCTTATAGTTGCTCCTCAAATAAGATGAAAAATTTATTAACCCTTAAACGTGCAGGGTTCCCACTCTGGGAACACGAAACTCTGACGTTTTGACTGCTGCCAGTCACAAAGAATAGATTTGATTTCTATAAAAATAGTTGCGGGTGACAAAGCTCCACGAGGATCCTTTACTTTTTAGCATGTCATTTCCCGTATAAAAAAAAAATTGTCACGATTATTTTTAACAGCACTGACATCTACTGAAAAATGGAAGAGTGCGAGAACAGCTGGATAGATTGCCCAATGCTGAAAAAAGGGCTGCCGTTGCCATGCTACAAACAAATGTTAAGTCGAGCGATGGCAACGGCTGCCCTCTTTTCAGCATTGGGAAAGGGTTGCACCGCAAAGGGTTACGATACAAAGTGTATAATTTTATTTTGATTTATTTACTTATTTACATTCTTATCTAAAGTATTATTTTAATGTATGTTAGCTCGTGTAAATTTACCGACAATATTTTCTATATTTTCTGCTCATTAATTGCTTGTCCTTTCCTCCCCATTCTATAGTGCATAGAGATATCAAACCTCAAAATGTTTTAATATCAATGCCCAGTTCTTGTGGTAAAATTAAAGCCCTAATATCTGACTTTGGTATGTGTAAAAAACTTGCAAATGGCCGCATGTCTTTCTCCAAGAAATCAGGCACCACTGGTACAGAAGGATGGATTGCCCCTGAAATGCTTATGGGAGAAAAGAGAGTCGTAAGTTTAAAAACTTTTTGGTTGTGGATCATCAGTTTATTTGTTCTCTTGTTGTTTGCTGGAGAGCTAATAATTTTAACTGTTTCGTAATGGACATTTTGCATGGTTTTTGAGTTCGAGGCTAAAATTCGTCTGCTGGCGGTATTTACATCCACCAGCTCCTACTGAAATGCATTGAGTTTCCATTTTATAATGACTGATTCTCATTATAAGCCACTCAGAATGAGTTATTGTCTTTTTAATGTTTAAATAGATGGCTATGGCTTAGAAGACGATGATATCGCATTTCGCTTCAAAGCTTCGTTAATAAAAAAAAAATATTAGCATTCTAAAATTATTACGTTATTGCAAACACTGTATAAATAATACATCATTGAGTTGATTTTGAGTTTCTAAGTTTAAAATAGTATAAATATTCATTAAAAATCTCCCACACCTTTTTAAAGTCCGATCTTTTTAATTATTTTTAGTATTTAATTATTATTAGCATTTTAAATAAAATCTCACTAAAGATAAAATTAATTTATAAAAAGCTATTATTTGTTAATTACGAATATTCTAGCTTCTTTTGCAACAGCTATATTTCTAGAAAAAAATGTTAAATTATCTCTTGAGTCCTAACAGGCTGAAACCGAAACTAATCATCACCATAAGATAGCGCCTGTGGCGTATCAAATACCGCCAGGTGATGTCACGTGCAAAATGTCCATTTGTTACAGTACAAACCGCCTCCATTACAGTATCCCCTTGTTGTATTGTGCCTCGGTGTATAAGTGTATTTGGGTGTGTTGAACTTTCTCTATGTCTCCCTTTTTTTTATGTACTCTTGCTTTGTTACTTTATTTGAGAAAGCATATATTGCATTTGAAAAAACTCCTATCGCTTGAGTGAGATGCAATCAATTTTTGATCGCTGATCTTTTCTGAAAAGCAAGTTTGAGGGGAAAATCAAAGCAGATGACTTTGGATAGTTTTTTCTGCAGAATATGAAATATGTGTTTGTACATTAATTTTAAAAAATAAATTAAACTTTTATGTGTTTATCTTTTTAAGTGTTTTATCTTTTATTACAGTACTTATGCTATTAATTTCACCCCTGGATAGATTGTGCATTTTTCTTGTCTCCCAACAAGCGCAGTATAACAAAGGGCAGGGGGTTACTGTGTTATTATTACAAGCTTTTATGTTTTTCTTTTGAAGTTGAGAAAGTGTGTAACATTTACAGAATTAATTTGTTATTAAGTGAAACAAATTATACCTTTATTGAACTGTATCTTAAATACTGCATACCTTTAATATTATTTTAATACACATTGTATACCAATCATGGTGTGATTTCTGTAGGCATTGAATTTTTAAAAAATTCTTTCATAGTTCTCTGATTGTCTCAATAACAATGTTACTGATTGAATTAAGTTCATGCTTTTTCACTTGGGTTCTGGCGAAGTTTTTTAATATTGCCGATTGTGTTTAAAGGAAGGTGGTTAAAAGTACATCCCTCTTTACATCCTTTATTAGACATTCTATATGTATGTATCTAGGAAATTTTTCTACCTTTATAGAAAAATAATGACTGAAACAGGAAATTTCGAAAGTTTAGGGGAATGAAAAACTGTGTATAACTGAAATTGTGCATCTTATAAATGAAGAATTTTTGCATTAAAATGAATAGAAATGAATTACAACTTCGTGAAAACAGCGTATAAATGTAAAAGTCGTATAAATGAGAAACATATGAACAGTGCTTTACTGTATATGTATATGTATGTATAAGCTTAACTTGCTCATGTATGTTAGAGTATTCCGATAATAAAGATGTTGTACTCTTGGGACATTAAAAAACTAGTATGTGGAAACACGAACAGGTTCAGAAAAGGAATTTTAATTTTTAGAATCATTGTATCTGTACCAGATTTTTAAAAAATTAACTGTTAAGAAATTGTTTTACACTATAGCTGCTACATATATTTAAAGGGGGGGCAAACTTCTAAAAAGGAAGGGTAAAATGCATTTTCTGTTTACATTTGTAGCAAATTTTCTACATAAATGTATAATGGAGTGTGCGAATTGAATAATCTGAAGTTTTCGTAATTCCTTTCCTTTTCCATTCCAGACCTCTGCTGTGGATACTTTCTCACTTGGTTTAGTTTTTTATTATGTTTTAAGCCATGGCAAACATCCATTTGGGGACCCTGTCAGACGACAAGGGAATATTTTGAATGAAGATTTTTCTTTGATTGATTTAGATGAAAAAGGTATTTCTTTAATTTCTGAAGGATGCTAAGTTTAATCTTATTGCTATTTGCATGTTTCTTAATTCTCAAATTGTTTATTTATGTAATAAGTGCTATGTCCAGTGTTTTTTTTTTTTTTTTTTTTTAGTATTATCATGTCCAAATTTTCAACAAACTAAACAGCAATTCATGTATCATCCTTTCACTTGAATGCATTCTTTTTATCACATATGTTTAGTGTAATGTCAAAATTTAAGTTCCAAACAGTGAGATCAAGACAACATTTAAGACTAACAGAGTTCCAAAAACATTTAAGAAAATCTTAATCTAGTAACTGCTTCAATTCAGTGTATATACATTAATTTTAAAAAATAAATTCAACTTTTTTGTCTATTATTTAAGTGTTTATTACAATCTCTAATCAATACAATTTCTGGTAATTTTATGTGTACTATCCTAAGCTTGCATTAGGTCAGCTGAAAATCCAAACACTTTTGCATTGAATTTAAAATTCAGAATTTCTTTGTGGTTTTATGTAATATTCATTAATTTGATTCTATTTTCTGAAATAAATATAGATATTTCTGTAGCAATTACTTACAAATTTGCTCTAGAATCAAAATGAGGCTATTGAACTTTGATTTTACATACTTGGCATTACGTTTATTATATTAATGTAATAAAAAATTAACAAAATCTTGTCATAATAAATTATAGGGTAGATGTTGAATCATATTTAAAATGCATTTTTTTGTTTTTAACATTAGTCTGTACCCATTCATTATCTCCACTTGCATTTTTAACACTTTCCAATAAGGTTGAAAAGTGTTTATGATTTCGATTTGTCTGTCTGTCTGTCCGTGCTCTAACTTTCGTATATATCCACCGATTTCTACGAAATTTAAATATATAATTATTATCTACTGTGCAATGTACCCTATTGAAAATGGTCTATGTAGCATTTATAGTTTTTCTACAGGAGCACTCAAAATATTCTCAATACATTGCGCTCTATGAGAGGTTATTCTTTAAAGCATATCATCCTACTCTATAGTTACGCTGATTCATGACTTGAAAGATAAAACTTTTTCCGCCATTACTGCAAAAAGATTACAAAGTTAAATTCAAAAAGCCTAATACAGGGTTGTACAAATTTCAGAAGGAAAAACCCAAGGAGTCCAAGAAATTTCCAAGGAGTTCTATCAAAATTGTTTATATTGTATACACGCAATATCACAGTGGTTTTTTAATGACTAAGTAACTTTATTTTTCAAAACCAAAAATTTAACATATTTAAATCAATAGATATTAATCTGAAAGCTAGATCACCCATGCATCAATAATTTGCCTATCAATCCTGCTTTTATGGGGGGGGGGTGTATGTGATTTATGATTTAACCATCTATGAGGGCTGGGAGCGAAAGGCACTTCTTTCCCCTATTTTGAGAGAGACAAATCTTTTCCAATAACTGGATAATAGCGGAGCCGCTTCGTGGGGAGACCTCGACAATAGCCATTACAGGGAGTCGCAAGTATTTGCCATGATCTTCCTTATCTATGTGATCTGGCATGAGTGGAGAAAGGTGGAGACAAATAGACCCTCCCCTCCCCCCCCCCCCCCCCCCATGTCTTTAACCCCCTGAAAATTTCTCCTTCTCAGTGTCGCGTCTTCGTAACAATTTCCTCCATAGGGTCAGCACTTCTATAGTTTAGAATTCTTTGGAGAAGCTGTGGGGGAAAATGCTTCTTCCAATTTTGAACGGCATCGGACATTTTGAAGTTTTTCTGGCCGCCAAGGAGTGTCTAAGTAGTATTTTTTTTTTCCTATTTCTAAGGACCTTGGAAAATGTTTCCAATTCTAAGGAGGCATACGCACCCTGCTAATAATTTCTTCATCATTTGTAGGATGTGTTTGAAATTTTTCATAATCATGTATAAAAATATAGAAAACAATCTGTGTTACTTTAAAAATCTGATAATCCAGCCGTTCCCTCATTTTTAAGTGAGTTTTTTGCTATTTTTAGCATCATTTTATTTCCGAGAGTAAAAAAAGTTAATCATTTGCTGGACAAAATTATCTATTTCAAGTGGGAATGACGTCATACAATTGGGATTCCAATTCATTTAAAATTGTTTTTCCAGATTGCACAGTTTAATTTTTTTTCCACAAATAAATCGTTTGCATGGATATGACAATAGTTATGTGCACAAAATGAAATCTTTCAACTGCAAAAAGATTCTGTGCATTTCCAGAAGAGCATGAAATTCATTTTGGGTATAATAAAAATTGAATATGAACTTATTTATTTTAGGTGGATGAAAATGAAATATTTTGAATGTAGACAAATTTTCGTCAAATGTTTTTTCTAGCGCCCGTTGTAATTGCCTTCACAACGGGCTTCTAGTATGTAATAAAAATTGAGTATGAAGTTATTTATTTTAGGTGAACGAAGATTAAATATATTGAGTGTAGACATGCTTTCATCAACAGTTTTTCTAGTGCCCGTTGCAATTGCCTTCACAACGGGCTTTGTCTTCCAGTTTTAGAGATATTCTGCTATTTGAAAGGAAACAAAATTCATATTTGTTGTTAAGGATTACAAGATGAAGCTTTCCATCAAAAATAGTGTCTGTATATTTAAATAGTTCTTCTACAAGAACACTCAAAATAATTCCAATACAATACGGTCAATGGCAGTTTAGCTACAGGCATCTATTTAAAACATATAACCTACAATATAATTAGTTAATAATCTGGCGACAATCAAGTGCCTCCTTCAAATTGTGTCAAAAGTCGCCAATATTGGCGACTTTTGGGATAAATTGCCAAATATGGTATGAAAAAATTGCTTTGTAAAAAGAACCAAGATTTGCGGTATTTTCATTATTTGGCTGTAAATCGAAAAATATCTAATGTGATAATATTTAGCTATGACGATTTCATTGGGAAATTTGAAAATTCATTACTCGCGCTGTAATCCACCGATTTAGTGTATTGTGTTTCATTAAGGAATGGCTAAGGGCTATCTGCATAGGAGTGGGTTGCGTGAGTGAAATTTCTCTGACCGCGACGAAAATCCGTTAATGCATAAGAAACCAAAATAGGTTAACGGATTTACATGGAACAGAATTGCAAACTTTGATTTTTTAGTGCTTGGAAAATGAATTTTAGACTGCTAACTGTTAAAAGAATAAGTTTCTGCTTCTCCGTGTTCGTCCGATACCATTATATTGTATAAAATGAATATTTATATTTTTAACTTACCAACAAGTTTGAATGATTTCAGCTTGTTTGTCTGTTCTGTTGTCCACCCGTCCATTGTTCTAACTGTCGTAAATATACATCAATATCTGGGAATTTTTGTTTTTGTTTTTTCTATGCACGGTAGCATTTACAGCTCTTTTTCAGGAGAAAAAATCTGATGTGTCCAACACATGACTTCCTTGCACGTCTATTAATTCAAAAATGTTTTTTACGCACTTCCTCTAAACTTATTTGTTTGAAAGAGATAAAATATCAATAATAGTAAGGTATAGCGATTTCTAGCCAAATATTTCGATATCGCCAAGTTGAGTTCAATTTGAAAGATTTCCTTCTGACACTTTATTTGGCGATATTTCACCAAAAGCCGACAAACTTGAGATAGTTTGCGAGATTTTGGGGATAGCCAAAGTAGTCATTGACCACTGACTTTCAATGAATTGAATGCATCCATACACCTTAATGTATTTAAAGTCATTTGGCTCACCCTGTAAATAAATTCCTAGTCGATTGCTGTCAAAAAAGATATTGAAAACAGTTAGATATTATAATATAGTTCTAAATACAAAAGTTCAAAATTCTACGGGTTAAAGTTTTAGAGTTATACAAAATACGAAATAATTTTTGGCGCCAAATTTGGCGATATTTCGGCAAAACGCGTCAATATCGACGACATTTGGCGAGATTTTAAGCATGGACAGACAATGACAGATTATCGCCAAATTTGGCGATATTTCGCCAAAACTCGCCAAGAACGATGACAAATGGCGATACTTTGCGCATGGATCAAATGACTGACTATCGCCAAATTTGGCGACATTTTGGCAAAACTCGCCAAGGTCGAGGACAGACGGCGAGATTTTGGGCGTGTACCAAACAATGACTGACTACAATTGTATTATATTGAAGATTTCCATAGACATTAAAGTACTGAAATTCTTTTTGGTGGTCCTGTAAAGAAACTCCAGTAGATTGGAACCAAAAATCGAGATGCACAACTAGATGTTACAACAATCTTACATATGAAATTTCATAATAGTTTTTGAGATTTGAGAGTTAAATATGATCACACGTACACCAAAAGTCGCCAAGCTTGGCGACTTTTGGCATAGTTCTTGAGGGAGGCACGTGACCGTGGTCGGACCATTACCTAACTTATGTGGTAGGACGGTATTGTGCTTGAAATGGATGAATGCCCCTAAAATTGCCATTGACCGTAATATATTGGAAATCTTTTGAGTGTTCCTGTAGCAGAACTGTAAATGATAAAGACACTTTTTTTAATGGAGAAATTCATTTTCTAACTCTTTACAGCATATATCACTCCTGAGTAGTTTGAAATAGCCCAAAACCTCTAAAAAACGCTTTGATGAATGTCGGCCCATAGAGCGTAATGTATTTCGAATCTTTTAGGCGGTTCTGTAGATAAACTGTCCAGTCGAATGGAACCGAAAGGGGAGGTGCACAACTAGATGTTACAACAATCCTAAATATAAGGTTTCAACAGTCTACGCCTAATAGTTTTTGAGATATGCGAGTTTAATGAATTTCGGCCCATTGAGCGTAATGTATTTCGAATGTTTTGGGCGGTCCTGTAGATAAACTATCCAGTCGAATGGAACCAATAGGGGAGGTGCACAACAAGATGTTACAACTATCCAAAATATGAAGTTTCGACATTCTACGCCTAATAGTTTTTGAGTTAGGCGAGTTTAATGAATTTCGGCCCATAAAGCGTAATGTATTTCGAATCTTTTGGGCGGTCCTGTACATAAACTATACATTCGATTGCGACCAAAAGGGGAGGTGCACAACTAGATCATAGAACAATCCTAAATATCAAATCTCAACATTCTACGACCAATAGTTTTTGAGATATGCGAGTTACATACGTACGAACATATGTACGTACGTACAGACGGCATGGAAAAACTGACCACAATAGACTCGCCGCTGGTCAAAATGAGTTGCAGACGCGTTAATATGATCGTGCATGCTAGCCTACGATGAGATGCATGGAAAAAATTCTTAAAATTAAATTTAGAGGTAGTCAAAATCGTTTTTTTTTTGTCGAAATTTGGCCCCCAAAATTTTTCGGGATCACATTACTTCCTTATACTACGTACAAGGAAGTAAAAAGAGTATAAAATTTTTAGATTCTTCAGTTAAAAGGTGGAATTTTTTGCTAAATCTCTTTTACGGGATCTAATAAAATTGCATTTATAGTGATGATACAACAATATCTTATCTCCGAAATCTCGCCAGATTTAAGGAAAATACATTGCCATATTTGGTAAAAAAATATTGATGTGTTGGGAAGTGTTTTGTAATCAATGCATTTGGCATGATTTATCTTTTTTGTTTAGTGCTCAAACAGTTATAAAAGTACGGGTTTTGTTTTTACTTCTGTTTAATGAGTTTTGTCATATGACATTATTTGCTTATTCAAATATTTCATTTTTTGCATCTTGCAAGTGAATATACATTGTAAAATTTTAGAATATTACCAAGATATGATTTTTTTGTCTGCTCAGTTTTTATCTTAACTCTATGCAGATTTATTTATATTAGTGTGTTCTAAATATTTATCCTAAAATTAAATTCAAAGAGAACTGTGTTGTGTACTACATTTATTTATTTTATTTTCAGAATACCCTGAAGCTCGGTATCTTATTGAGCATATGATAAAGCACAATGCTTCTGACAGACCTTCCATGCAGGCTGTATTAAAGCATCCTATCTTTTGGAATAAAGAAAAAATTTTAGGATTTTTCCAAGTACGTACCTATACAGATTTATTTTTGTTCTCGCATAGTATTTTTTAACATATGTATTCAAGCAGGTGAACTATAGAAAAATATGCAATCTGAAGTGTCTAAAATTGTACTTTAAAATATTCTTGACTTAACTTGACGTTAGTTGCCATTGCTAAAAATGCCCTTCCAGTATCTCCAAAATTGAAATGTTAATTTTTTTTTTTTTTTTTTTTTTTTTTTTTTGTAAACACCATTACAGTAGGGACTTAGATTTATTTAATTTTATAAATAGAGTAACATTATAAAAACATATAAAACATTATTTAATACGGCGGATTAATTAGTTAAAATTTTTTATTTGGGAATACCTTATTCCCCCCGTACACGATATATATTTCGGTTACACACATAACCATCATCAGTCGTTTCTGGATCTCACACTAATGGCGGCTTCCTTTTTTATCTCTTCGTTCTTCTTCTGGAAATTTCGATGAATGACGTCATCCCATGATTGGTCGATTGTATGAAGCGCATCGTTGATGCTGCCATCTGTCGTCACTATTTCTAAGCTCTCACGAATGTAGGCATATATACTATTTTTTTAATATTTTTAAAATCAATGGTAATGGGCTCTTCCCAAGCAAAACGGGCCAGAGCGGTACTTTGTTTCTGGAGGTTAATGTCTTGAAAATGTTCGTTTTTTCGCACTTTAATTTTCCTTTTTGTAATGCCGATGTAGCAATTTTACTATACTAATAAAGAAAACTGCTACATCGGCGTTACAAAAAGGAAAAATTAAAGAGCGAAAAAACGAACATTTTCAAGACATTAACCTCCAGAAACAAAGTACCGCTCTGGCCCGTTTTGCTTTGGAAGAGCCCATTACCATTGATTTTAAAAATATTAAAAAAATAGCCAACTTTAAAAATAGTATATATGCCTACATTCGTGAGAGCTTAGAAATAGTGACGACAGATGGCAGCATCAACGATGCGCTTCATACAATCGACCAATCATGGGATGACGTCATTCATCGAAATTTCCAGAAGAAGAACGAAGAGATAAAAAAGGAAGCCGCCATTAGTGTGAGATCCAGAAACGACTGATGATGGTTATGTGTGTAACCGAAATATATATCGTGTACGGGGGAATAAGGTATTCCCAAATAAAAAATTTTAACTAGAGTAACATTGTTGGAATTAACTCAGGCTGATATGGAGGTTAAAAGTGCTGTAATGATAAACTAAGCCTTTTTTTGATTTGTCATTATTTTTTGTCTGTAGATCAGCTTTTACTCTAGATTGTTATTGACTTATTCTAACTATTCTCTTTAATTTTCCTTTTGGAATAAATATCAGAATATCAGAAGAAAATGAACTTTTTACTTTCACAGATGATGTCTTTTAAAACTACTCTGCAGTGCTGTACTTTATTGATACATTTAACACTGTGTTGTTCTGTTGAAAAAACTATAAAATTGTACAAATTTTTAGTTTGAACTATCAAAGCTATGGGGTTTTTATCTTTTGGAATTTGAAAATATTTTCTTATACAAAATAGGATACTAGTGATCGTATTGAAAAGGAACCTACCAGTAGTAAAATAGTTAGAACTTTGGAAAAACATAATTATATCATTGTTGATGGTGACTGGCGTGAACGTATTACAGAAGAGTTGCAAGATGGTAAGTTTGTAATATTATATTTATATATATTCTGTATATTATTAAGCTTTTGGTAATACTGATCTATTTAATGTGTTTTAAGTCTTCAATGGACAAGTGTTAGGTTTTTCTCTTATCTCTTTTAATGTACTAAGATCAGCATGCTTCAATTTTTAAAAAAGTTTCAACAATCAACTTAACATTGATTGATTGTTTATGAAATCACCTGAACCTGACTTCATAGAAAGCTTTTCCTTGTCAGGTTTCAAATTTACCTATTTGTTTGAAGATCAGCATAATACAGTTTCACCAATTCTTCTTTTACTCTCTCATTTATTTATTCATTCTGGAAAACTGTATTTCTTTTCAGAATCTGGATGACATTTGTTTTGCATATATGTATGTATATATATATAACATTACCCATTTCAGTTGATAATGCTAATCATTCATTCAGTGTGAGAGAAAAGAATAAAAAACACTTGTTCAACTCAAACATATATACTTCTGGTTTAGGAACTCTTTGTATTGAGTTGGCACTGGGTAAAGAACTAGACTTTAAAATAATCAATGAGACGTTAAAATTTTTTATTTGGGAATACCTTATTCCCCCGTACATGATATATATTTCGGTTACACACATAACCATCTTCAGTCGTTTCTGGATCTCTCACTAATGGCGGCTTCTTTTTATATCTCTTCGTTCTTCTTCTTGAAAGTTCGATGAATGACGTCATCCCATGATTGGTCGATTGTATGAAGCGCATCGTTGATGCTGCCATCTGTCGTCATTATTTCTAAGCTCTCACGAATGTAGGCATATATACTATTTTTAAAGTTGGCTATTTTTTTAATATTTTTAAAATCAATGGTAATGGGCTCTTTCAAAGTATCGCCGTATTAAATAATGTTTTATATGTTTTTATTAAATCAATGAGACTTTCTTCTCAACAAAAGTGAGCAAAACTGTTTTTAATTTTAAACATGTTTGATTTTGTAAAAAAGGAAAAAAAAAACAATTATTTGTATTATAAAAACCTACAATCTATAATAAAAGTTGATTTTTTAACTAATATTTGAAAATGGTAGAGGGAAAGAAAATGCACTTTATTTCTATTTTATTCTATGAATAACTTGTTTGTTATGAGAGGAGAGTCCTGACAAAGTTTTCTCTTGGCAGGCCTCACCATAAGTAGCCTTTTTACCTCCCCCCCCCCTGCTTTTTAAAAAATGTTCTTCTTTCCATCTTTATATGTATGCACATCTGCCTTTGAAGATTTGCATTAATTTTTTAGTTAACAAATATTTAAGTAATTTGTATGCTGCTCTGTAAACTTGTTTAGTCAGCTTTTGATGATTTCATAAAAAATGAATCTATTCTTTTTCATTTACAGCTTTATGATTTTTTTATATTTTTTTACATTATCCTAGAATATTCTCTTTCGGACAATGTGTATCATGAACCTTTTATTTAGTCTTCATAAGGATTAAAGTGGCTCGAGCAGTACTGCCAGAGGATTTAGTTGTTCAAAAATGAAAACTTTTCATGACATTAAAATTTAGTTTTGGTAGAATTTTAGAGTGTGCAGTTCATGTTACATGTAAAAATTTTCTTTTTTTTTTTTCCAGATCTTAGGAAATTTAGAACTTATAAAGGTTATTCTGTGAGAGACCTCTTACGTGCTATGCGAAATAAAGTAAGTTCTTTATAATTTTTATAATTGTGTTAATTTTTATCATTTTTCTACGAGTATTTTATTTATTCATTCATTTATTTATTTATTTTCTAAATGTTATATTCAATTCTTCATTTAGTTTTCTCATTGTGCATCACAACCTGGGAGCCTCATGAAATTACTATTAAGTCAATTCTGGTATTTGAGTCTGCTAGTGAGCTTTTTTCTTAAGTCCTTAACAGGACTTTTTTTTTGCTTGAGGTTGGCACAATCAACCTTTGGTTACTGTGCCTGGCCCTTCGGAGCCTCCGCTCTAAATCATAATTTGTAGGAACAGTATTTTGTTGTGCTAATCTTTAACTGTTAATAAAGTAAAAAGTCCTCTATCTTAGTCAACCACCCATAGTGTAGGTTTACCTCAACCAATAGTACAATAAATATAGAGGCAAGGAAGAATATTTTTTTTTACAAAATAATTAATCAATAGGTTTTTATTTCTCCATTAAATTTCATTATAACTACGAAATTAGTTTATTGAAAATCTCTTCATGCTTATTATCATCAATCTTTCGTAATTTAGATATTAGTATGCTGATTCAGAATATCATGGTAGCATTTGTTTTTCTTGTGAAACATAATCACGAGAAAAGACTTATTTATGAAATTTTAGTGGAATTTGAAATTACCAAGTATTTTTGGGTGATTGTCATAGACCTGATAAGCTTTACAGCCTTAAAAAAGAATTAGAAAGTCTAGTGGTTAAACTTTGAATTTGTAAAATAAAAGAATCTCACAGGCCAGATCGGCTGGTCGGCGATCCCTGAGGGCCCCCAGCTGAAGGGGGGTAAGACTAAATTCCAAATATTACATATTCTAATATTCTATTCCCTCTATATTTATAAATAAGGGGGCCCCTTTTCAATCTATATCCGAGGGCCCTTAAAAGAGCCAGTCCAGGCATGGAACCTAAAGGATTTTACTCTTGATATATCATTTTAAGTTTGAATGATGGTACGTTCAGCAGATTATAGTCTTAACTACTCTTTACAGTCCCTTTTGTTTTTTAAACCAGGAGCAAGGATTAAATTTAATAAGTGAATAAGAAAATTAGTTAAGTTTAAAATGTCAAAACATAAATTAGCTTTTATGGTGAAGAACTACTTCTTCAACCTAATAAATATTGTTCTTATGTCAAAAGTTGGATGGCTTTAAGCTGCCAAAGGCAACATCTTGAAAGCAAATATCCTTGAACAGAGAAGAATCTTACTCGCCAATTTAGTACCTTTACATTTTATTTTCCATTAACTATGCTTTGGTATCTCCCATTCTAGCATGTTCTCTAAGCAGGTATCTAATTGACCTAAACAGTAAAATGTCACTAGTATCAATAACCCTGCTGAAATAATCATATTTTTCAGTCTGCTGGAAGACAGTTTAAATAAATATTATTTCCTGTAATCTTATTTTTATATATCTGTGCTTCCATTTCAGCATTAAAAAGTGAGAATGATTATCGATTAATTTATAATTGAAAATTTTAGCATTAGAAGTGTGCACACAAAGTTACATGGAACAACTCACCCACTTCCTCACTCTTTTTTAAAATGAAATACTGTGAAATGTGTGTAATGATGCTGTAGGTACCCGAAATAAATTATCATTATTGTTAGGTCAAATTTTTGCAAATTATTTGAGCATTAAGAATGTTTTTTAGTTATCAAAATAAAGATAAAATGTATGTACCATGCAGAATTACAATTCAATCATTAATTTGTTCTGTATTAATTTTCAAAAAGTCCAGAGCTTAAATTTATTTTTTATAAGTGAAGTACAATGCATATAGTTGACTTTTTAATTACCTTCTTTTGATTTGAGGTTACTTCTATTGCGCTTTCTTCCATGATTCAACGGTGAACATTTTAATTAAAATGTTTACTAACAATATACATAAAAGGTATATGTACAAATTGTATTATAGCATTACCAAAACCAAATTAATTTTTTTTTAATGTCAACGTTTTATGCAACACCATCATAGATTAAAGACTTAGTGTATCAAAAATAAACTTCCAGGGTTATATGACTAAAAAAAATTTGCTGATTTTTTTCATTTACCTGTTGCAATCTTTAATTGCCACATATTTTGGACCAAAGGTAATGTTTTCCAAAGTGAAAAAATCAGGTAATACAAAATGTTTTGTATAGTTAAAATTGTTAGGGGCAGCTGCATGTAAAAAGTGAATATCGCTATAGACCGGTTCAAAATACATTGAGTATGTAGGAATTCTATTCAAGACACAAAAAAATATATCATTATAGACAGATTTATCATCGTAGTGTCATTATACACAGATTTTCAATGTACGACTTAGATTATCATCAATTATTTACACATTTACATTTGTTGTCAAAGCCCAGTGGTTTAGTGATAGCACATTGCACTGCTGTGAGCAAGGCTAACTCAGACTTTCATCCCTTAATTAAAAAAAAAAATTTAATCAATTATTCAATTAAGAAGATTATTGAAAATTTTTCAAGTAAGAATCCAGAAATTGAAATGGATTTGATTTTTTATTTGTTTTTTCTTTTTATGAATTTACATATATATGTGTAAAGTTTTATTTTTTATTGACTTTAAATTTATCAATTACTAAACCATAGTTATGGTCTGTTATCATTTCAATTCTTCATTTTATATTTCAGAAACACCATTATCGAGAACTGCCTGCAGAATTACAAAATTCCTTGGGAGAAATTCCGGACCAGTTTGTATCATATTTCACGTCTCGTTTCCCAAAACTTTTAATTCATACTTATTTGTCTATGCAGCAGTGTAAACATGAAAATGTGTTTATGAAATACTATGACATTCTCACTATGTTACCCCTTGTTGAGCAAAAGACAGACGGTGTGCCATATTGGCGCCTTAGAAAGAAGCGTTTGAAGGATAATGTTCAGCCCTCGGTAGATGTTGATTCTGAAAGTATCAGCAAAAGTGTAAATCAAGACAATGTACAAAATATTGTGACTGCTGGTGAAGTCTGTGATAGCATTGTAACAAAGAATAATGACATTTGATTGTTTTTATCGAGTTCATTTTGTTCATTTTTGAACAAGTTCATTTTTGACTGACCTTGCATGTTGATTAGAGGTGTCTTAATAATTGGTGTTGGTGTATAACTGTGCAATCGAAGTACAAATTATATCAGTTTTTATAAGTAGAACGAAATTATTCAATTCTGATTAATTAATATGATCAATTTTTTAAATGTATTTTAATGATTTTCATTCATTAGAATAAAGGGGTTATCTGTTGTATATTTAATCTGTAAGTTTCTTTTTTTTTTTAATGTTGGCTTATACATGATTTGAACATTTTGTTTGATTGTTTTTAACTTATGCTACTGTAATTGCTAATATTTGTTCTGTAGTTGGATCTCAGTATGATAAGTAAGCCCTATTTGTTGAAAATTCTGTTTAAAAAAATTTTTAGTATTTGATTTTTTATGATTTGAAATTTATTTGCATGGACTAGTTGTTCCATTTTTAAAAAGTAAAATACTAATAAATGCAGCTTTCACGTATTACATTTTTTATTACTATGATATTGTTCAAAATAATTTTATTATTATCTATTACTCTAACACAATTGGTAATCCATTAATTTAAATTTAAATTTCTTTGATTTTTCTCAGGGATTTTTAACCTAAAATTATACAAGTTTGTAAAAATTATTTTGCCTTTAAAGGTTATTATTTTGTAAAAATATTTAATTCTTTATTTAAGCCAGGTTCCTGGTTACTTCATAGGAGTTCAATTTTATAAATTGTTCAGAAAAAGTTTTTCAAAAAGTATGATTAATTTCAATGTCCTTGAAAATACAGTAAAACTTTAGATGTGCTTATATATTCTAGAATCACTGTCTTTTATATACTGCAATTTAAAAGAATTTTTTTTTATTTTATTTATTTATTTTCAATAGTTTTGATGACAATTTTTAGGCACAGATATCAGAGATGAAACTTTTCTGGGTATACTCCAGAATTCTCTAGTGTTTTTTTTTTTTTTTTTCCCAGATGTTTCTTATATTTTGCTCAACTTTAAGATCAAATAAGTATTATCATTTCGTGGAGGCTGATTTATATTTTTTAGACAAATTTTACAGATTGTTCATCCTACTCCCCACCTCCTCTTTATCAACTTGTAAAAAGTTTTTGGAGTTTTTGAGTGCGAGCCAGCGTTCTCCATGTATTATTTTTCATAATCAAAAGGTCATTGAAAACTGTAAATGCAATGCCACTTTCTTTTATTAAAATTTCCTTTCTCAAAATATCTATTTATAGCACTTCTAATTTTAATTACATAATCTTGAAACAATTACATAAAATATATTTCTAAAGATCTAAATATTAAAAAATATTCATACTTTTTGAATTTTGTATATGCTGTTCTTGTTCCACATACTTGTGGAATGCTACTACTAAATTAAAGCATTTCTAATTTTTGTTAAAAATTAGAGCTGTTAATTTGATAGTCTAGTTTTACATTATGTGGTGACAGTTTGTAGTTCAGTTATAAAAAAGTTACAGTGAAAATAGAAATTGTAACTCGTTAAAATGAAATGGGAAAAAAGGTATGAATTATGTTAACCGAAACAGGATAGATATTATCAATTATGTACATATATTATTATTAAAAAGAGCATGTCTATCTCCTTATATTATTACACTGATATTCAACTACATTTCTAAAAGCATTTATATGTAATATTATATATTTCCATCATCAGATTAATGTTCTTTTGAGATTATAAATTATATATATATATATATATGTAATTTTCATTACATATGAAATCATATTGACCGATGTTACTTCTTTTAGCAAATTTTCCTATGGAGTATAAATCCTTGTTCCTCAATTTGTTAAAGTATACCATGCCCTTTTTTGGAGGGGAGGTGTATGTATCGGTTTATATTTCATTGTATTTTATTTGCTTTCCATTTCTTAAAACACAAATGCAAATAAAAGTATGTGTGCGTGTATGAGAAACTGAAGAATTTTATTGTAAAATTTGTAAATACATCACAATGTTAGGCATTTATTATAAAACATGAATTTTTCATCATCACTGATCTTGCTTTGCATAATAGTTCATCTTTTTTATATTTTTGTAGAACATCTAAAGAAGGGAAAATTTTGCTTTTCGTTTGTTACTTTTTGAAAACTAGTTTTAAAATGTTTTACTGTTTATTTACTAGACATGTTTATTTTGACATTAAAATGATATTATTAGGCTAATTTTTTTTTTTTTTTTTGATTAATTTTCTGATAAAGTTGTATTTGTATCATTGTGTATGTGTGTCTTATCAGAAATCTTCTATGAAATCTAATTTTTGAAGCTACACAATTTGGAAATTTTATATTAAATTTCCATCTTTCTTTCCACTTTTTTTCCCCTGTGTTTACTTAAAAAGAGTGATTAATTGAGAAACCAAAAACAATTTTTCATTTGCCACATCATCAGAAATTTAGAACAAAAGTATCTCCTTAAGCTAAATAAAGTTACATCTACTTGCTGTATCATTCCATTAACATTTGGATTTTGTAGACAAAACAACTTTTTATCCAAAAGCTTCATTTACTGTTATTACTACTAATTTAGTGGTGTAATGGTTGTTTCACAGTCAGTTAAAATCTCTGGTCTTTTTATTGTATATACTGCATGGGAATGTATATTTCCCTGCTGTACTTTGTTTGCATTCGCAGGTCTTCTGGTCTTTAAAAAAAAAAAAAAAATTGTCCTGAGTTATGATACAAGGTTAAGAAAATCCTTCCCCCCCCCCTTAAAAAAAAAACCAAGGTACCATACTTTGTTGCAGTTTTTTCCTTGATTAAGACAGCTATGTTTCATTCCCTTTTGATCATTTCCCCCCCTTTTTTGTGAACAAAGAAAGTTTAAGGATGAAATTCCTCTCTATTTAACTCTTAACACATATTACATAGAAACACTTTTTTTACTTTTACTCCTTGCTCATCTGTTGTGGGAAATTTTCTGTTCAAAAGAGTGTTTTGCTTTCTAATCCAGAGTAACAATTGCATTCAACTACTTCCCTTTTCAGTAATGAAATAGCTGAACATGATTGAATTTTTCCCCATCAGCAGTGTGATAGAACTTGGCTGCAATAAGAAAAGGGGTTTCGTTATTTTTTATTTCATTTTACTTTTTCATTCATCATATATCTTTTAAACATTTTGTCTAATTTAGAATTTATATTTTCTAATAATCATTTTAAATGATTATTGTGTAATCATTTTCAAAATTTCACACATTTCAGAAGCAATGAAAAATTATACACTACCTTTAAATTATTAATTATCAATGCCCAACTTACTAATTTGGTCACTTTAATTTTGTATAACTATTAAATGTGAAATATTAAGAGCAGTAGCGTAGCCAGAAATTTTTCATGGAGTGGGTTATGACTACTTCCACTCATATATATGTATATGTGTGTATGATTAGAGAGTGAAGAAAATACATTTTGTATGACAAAAAAATTCCTTGGGGGGAGGGAGTATAACTCCCTAACCTCCTCCCCCGCTGTGGCTACGCCACTGATTAAGAATAATATTGTAATAGCATTTATCTAATTGTAGCCATAATTATATTTCAAAATATCGGTATGTCATATAATCTTGAACATTTAAGAGCATGGTTTCTTTTTTTTGTTCATTTATTTTTGTTTTTTCCTTTACTTTATTTTAAGTCCAGTAGACACCCTGATTCATCATCAGTTTGGAGAAAGATTTAGTTTCTGTGAAACTTTTCTTTAATTCAGCCATTTTTTACTGAAATTTTTGTTCATACATTGTTTTGCTTGTTTATACTTTTTTTATTGTTGGATGTAAGTTAAATTATTTTTTCAAATTGCTTAAATATTAAATAATTTCAGCATTTAGTGTACAAAATGTTTCAAGTCAAATTTTTGTTTAGTTTTGCTCACGCAAACATTAATATGTTTCGTTTATCTTATTAAGTTTAAATATTTTGTTATACTTACAGATTACAAACAAACAAACAAAAAAAAACTTTTTTTTTCTGTTAACTAATTTTTAAGCAGTTAAGTTTGAAAACTATTCTAATCTTCTTAAGTTTAACTAATTCTCGGTGCTCTGTTCAACTACTACACTTTACCTAGAAATTATAAAATATAATAAATATATCCCATGTTTATGTAATCTTTTTTAATCTGCATAGTTTACTTTTATGTATAAGAAGCTCTCATTGCAAGTATGTTTAATTTTTTTTACTCTTATTAATTTCCCCCTCTGTGTGTTGATACACTTTTAACCTTGCAATAATTTTATTCCCATTTGCCAATTTTTAAAGACTGTTTCAAGTTATGTTATAACATGCACATCATCTTCATTCTACTTTTTAATGTGTTAGCCTTGGAAATATTTAGTTTTAACAAAAATACTTTCCATTACCTCTGATAAAATATCTTGTGTAATTTATTCTTTGAAAGCATATATTGAAATTTGCTTTCATTTGAAATTTAGCTATAGTTTTCCGATTTTCGTTTTCTATCCTTGATGTTTTGTTGACATTGGGAGTTACAAAAGCATGAAATCCATTTTATTTGGTTTAATCGTAAAAAAAACATTTATTAAAGGTGCAGAAAACAGTTTATTACTAAGAAGGAAGACATTTTATTTCTTATAAAATGCATTTAGAATTTTCATGTCAGCTAAGAGATTAAATGAAAGTTTCATCATTATCCTAAATTAATTTGTCTACCAATCTAAAGAAAATAATTTATATTTACTTTAATAATAGATTGAAATAATTTAAAGCAGTTTTGACTTCTTTTAAAACAATTAGATTGATTACTTCAAAAGCTTGTGTACTTGTTGCTTGTTAGGAGATATACAGTGGCGCACCCAGGATTTTAGTGTAGGGGTGGCTTCTGCTGAACTCAGTTATAGTGACCTCCATTATAGTTATAACTCTCTTATAACGTCAAAATAATCTGTGCCACTTGACTTACCTTTATAACAACATGTGCACAAGCAATGTAACTCGTTAAGAGTGAAATAATTATCTGATAGTTTCAGTATTGTTGAAATGGAATTTAACTGTGTTACACTAACTGTAAATGTATATTTTAAAACTAACCTTTTTTTGTAAAAAGTACTTTAGAAATAATTTTAAGACAATTTTTAAAAATAAAAAATTTTAATTCATTTGGGACAATTTTAATTTTTGATGCTTTTCACGTCTTAACTTTCCACCATTAGGGGTCCAGGAGCCCCCATAGCCCCCCTCTGTAGGTGCGCCTATGGAGATTCATATATATTTATTTAGACGCTGGACTGTTCTGTGATAAAAGTAATACCATCTGTGATAGTAATTTTGTTGCTAATAAGAAAATATCCAAGGACTGTCCCACTGTGTAAATATGTTTAAATTGTACTTATGTTGCTGTACTTAAACATAATTTTAAAATGATTTAAAATTATATTTTTAATAATCTATTTTTCCCTGGTGATTTTTTTCCCCCAAAGTAAATGAAACATTTTTTTGTTTTCATAATTTTTAGAAGCATATTTTTGGAGAAGTTAAATGTTAAATAAAAAAGTTTTATTTATCTAATTGTTATTAAATTATTTTTTTGCTTTGACTGTTTTCTTGTTTGAGAGATTATAAGTACAGTTATCATTTTATGTGAGTTGCTATTAACAGCAATAAATATTATAAAATTCATTTCAAATTGAGTAATATTGGTTTATACTTTTAAAACAGAAGCATACTTATTTTGTATTATTGCATATGCTATTGTTATTACTTATAAATTTCTATTGTCATATTTATACAAGTCTTTTGCATGTATATCATTTCACACTAATCACAAATTTTATGGTATTATTAACAGGTTAAATGATATATTATGTACAAATAATAAGTTTTTCAGCAAAATATTTAAAGTTTGCCATTCCAGTTACAATCGTATCTTCTGGGAAGAGGGAAATGTCATGGAATAAACTAATTAATTTGTTCAAAATAAGCCCTAGCCTGTAATAATAATAATTAACCAAGATAAACTTTAGGTCCAAGAAGGGATGTGCCTAGGATTTGTCAGTGTCATCTTATTAAATATCCATAAATAAACAGTTTTCCTAGATAATAAAATGCTTGCAAGCTGTTGTGTGTGTGGTATACAAAAGGGTCCAGATTCCCTTCTCATGACTGACATAATGGTGCACACAGAATTTTCATTTAGAAGAAGTCCATTTTATATAAATAAAAACTGTATATACTGTTTATAAGCTGCAACACTACCACCCCAAAAAAATGTTCTAAAAACCCTCTTCATGATCATCTCCTTCATTGGATCACTTTTTTCTTTAATATTTAAAATAGTTGTGAAAAATTCTGTTTGTGCTGAACGTGATTGTTCAATCTGCTGGATGTTTTATCGCACCTTCAAATAAATCACTTTTTTTAATTTATTTTGTATGATGTAAAATCACTTATTTATTATTTTAATTTATTGAAGCAATGTTGTTAAACTTCACTAGAAGTCTAGATACTCCTCAATCCCTGGGTCTTTAAAACATTTGTTCCCATATACTTTTAAGTCTAATAAATGTTTTTCGTATTTTCAAGAGTTTTATTTACTGCACATAAGAGCTGATTAGACTGTATGCTGTTTAAAACTTCTCAAAATGAGTAGTTGCAGGTCAGTATTAAAGCCCACAACATAGCAAACTAAAAGCTATCAGAAAATTATGACGTTTTTCCTTAGATGTAAGCGATTTTCAATATTCTGAGATTGAGTGTCTTAAATGCTTTATTAATTTTAATGTCTTTGACTTATTTATTTGGAACAATATAAACCTGAATAATACTGTATTTTTAAGGGGAATTGTTTTAAGTGAAAATGTGATAGGCAAGATACTTCACACCAAATTAAGTTAAAACATATCTACTCTCTTTATGCTCAAATGTTTATTATTTTAATGTCTCTTTCTCTTTTCTTTTTTTTTTTTTTTTTTTTTTTTTTTTTTAAGAAATCTTTTTTTGCCAAACTGTACAATTTCTTGCAAAGATAGTTCCCAAAGGTTTAGCACAAAAAAGCAGCTTAGGATTATGGTTTTCATTTTATTGTTAATCGTATACACACAAAATTTGTACATATTAGAAACTTTGAAGAAGTGTTTCAATTTGAAACTTGTACTGTGAATTAACATTTAAGACTTTTGTGTTTGAATGTAGACCAAAATATATATATATTATTAACTGTATTTCACAGTATATGGCACGGTTTTCGAGATTTACATAATACTTAAATTCCAATGACAGAGAGCGTAAAGTAGCATTTTTTTAAAAAAAACAAAAACAAAAAATTTGAGTAAATGGTCGACAATATAATATGTAAGTACCCTTTTTTAATAAAGGGGGTGGTTATTTTGTTGCCTGTGCTTTTGTTGTATTAAATGATTTTCAAAGTTGTTCTATGTGGGTGTTGATCTCTTAAAATGGAATTTTTGTGTCCTTGATGTACTTGGGTAATGGAATGCACCTATTTTTATAGATAATTATTCATTGTGCCTTTATATATAAGTACTACATTTTCTTTTGTTATTGTGTAAATATTTGTACGTATATTTTATTAATTAAAAGTTTTATTCTGACTAAATTTGTTGTTTGTGTTCTTTCAACAAACATTGTTTTAGGTGTATAATGCAGTGGGGTATGACGTTCCCTTACTTTTTCGTTTCAGCCCATACGTCCCCCCACTTTTACTCTGGGGGGGATGAGGTATGCTCATTTTAAGTTTTAAAAAAAAACTGAAGAAAATAAATTTTTCATTTTGTTCATGAGAGCAAGTACATTGGCATAAAAAAATCAAAGAGAAGTTTTGGACTTCTTGAATAGACTTTAAGAATCATTTACAATCCCACTTGTGAACACTTCAGTAGTGAAAACGTGTCCTTAAAAATTACGGATGCACCGAATATTCAGTTGGTATTCGGTATACTGCCTATTCGGCAGACAAACCGAATATTTGGTTTGGCTGAATACTTAAATATTCAGCAACCAAATAGTAAACAAATTTAAGTATTCGTCATTCGGTAAACAAATACATATTTTTTTATACCATGAATAAAAGATATAGTATAGTACCATAGTACTAAATTGATTCAAGTTGTTACTTATCCACAATCACACAAAAAGCTAATATCACAATGAAATTAGTTTTAATGTAAGAGAAAACACTCAGATGTTAAATTTGAATTTTGTTGCTTTTCAATTTTTCTTAAATCTTATGACACATTACATTAACCTTGCTATTACTAACGGATTTAAATTTGATACAGGAACCAGGAAAAAAAACTCATAACATTAAGTTTTCATAAATTAAAAAGTCAATTAACTGCTAATTTTTTTAATAAAATGTGCAGGTAAAAAAATTACGAGCATTTCACTAATATTTAAAAAAGTTATTAATAATATATAAAGGAAACACACTTGAATATTAAATTTTGCAGCATTTTAATTTTTGAAGTTTTATACCATATGAAATATTGTTTAAGAAAAAACTAATTAAATTAATCATTGCAAACAAAGTTTAGTAACGGTTTAATAAATTTTAACCAAGTATTCGGTGTTCGGTTAGAATTTTAACTGAATATTCGGTATTCATTATTCAGCAAAATATGGCATTCGGTGCATCCCTATTAAAAATAGAATAGATTATAATCTTCCCGAATGCACTCTTGATAAAAAAAAAAACGCCCTTCTTGAATGGCTGAAAAAGTGATGAAAATCGAGATATACGAATTGTCGTACAAATCCAAAAGAAAATCTGTCACTTTGACATTGGATTGTTGAATGATGTAGATGGAAAAATTAAGTAACTTAACACTGTTGATCAAAATAACTTTTTTCAGTATTAAAAAATAATTTAACAATTATTTAATGTTAATTAATAAACAAATAATAGTTAAATTAATTTTATTTGTTCAAGGAATAATTACATGTATCTAATCAGATACGTTTAGGTTATACTGCATCAGAAATGAGCATCTGTTCCCTTAGTTTACTTTCCGAATATGTACCATGTAATTAAAGTATTGTAATCATGAAAAAATTCGGCTTTGAGATTTTGGTTTATTTACACGGTCTGAGGTCGTCTGAATTCATTTATGCTATAAGATATATGTACATATGTGTATGAACACAATAACTCCTAAATGATGCATTCGATTGAGTTCAAATTTGGTATATATGTTATAAACCACTGTTGCAAGACCAGTATTGATTTTGGCGTATATAGGGCTTATAGTGTTTTTTACAGGGCTACGAAAAAGATTTCTTTTACATTATGGTCAATGGACGGGAAATTCTTGAAAGTGTGCTATCATCTAAATATTGTATTCGATTGAGCACAAATCAGGCATGTATATAAAAAGTCACTGTCCCATGATCTGCATAGATTTTGGTATGTGTCGAGTTAATAGTTTGTTCACGAGATTGTAAAAAGTAATTCTTATATATTACGGGCTGTAGATACAAATCATTTAAAATGAGCTAGTATCTAAATGGTACATTTGAAGAAGCTTAAATTGGGTATGCATATTATAGGTCACCATCACACAGCATGTATAGACTTTAGGACATAGTTTTTTGACAGTGCAACAAATGAGTGTTCTTTTACATTATAGCCCACGGACGCAAATTCTTCAAAGTAGGCTGTTGTCTATAGGGTACATTCGATTGATTGTACAGATTGTTCGATTGATTGTATTCAAGAGCTCAAATTGGGTATTTAATTATTTATATTATAGGTCACGGTCTCATGACCTATAGATTTTAGTGTGTGTAGAGCTGATAGTTTGTTCACAGGCTTGAAAAATTTAATTATTGCATATAGCCTATAGACACAAATCATTTAAAGTGAGCTAGTGCATTGAATTGACATCAAGTCATCTAATGCATATTATAGGTCACTGTCTTGCAATTTTAGCGAGTGTAAACCCCACAGTTTTTTTATAGGGCTACAAAAAAGTATTTTTATATACTTGCGGCTTATACACTCAAATCATTTTAAGTGCACTAGCGCCTGAACACCAGATTCTATTGAGTTGAATGAAGTTTATTTAAACACTTGTAAATATCAAGTGTTTGGAAAGTCAAGTGGAGTCACTCCAGATTTTTTTTAGGATTACACCACTGGTATAAAGTTTACATGCACTCAGCTACGAGGGGGAGTCAAATGAAAGTGAGCCAATGCTAATATATGACAAACGGAGTACTTTGTTTAAAAGTAGTATCCATGAACATTGAGACATTTGTCCCATTGACAAACGAGCCGCATGATTCCCGCCTCATAAAACTCCATAGGCTGTTGATTCAAAAAGTCTGTAACTGACTCCTGCACGGCGGCATCCGACACGAATCTGGTACCCTTGAGATGGTACCCCTTTTCAGTTTCCCGAAAATGTGAAAGTCGCATGGCAACAAATTTGGGCTGTATGGTTTTGTCGAATCAGCTCATCAGCCTGTGCATGTGCAGGGATGTGCCAGATGCTCCAATTGCTCCAAATTGCTCCAAATCAATGATAATGCTCCAATCCGCTACAAAAAGATCATTTTTGGACATTTTTGATCCAAATTCACCAAAAGTGTAATTTGAATTTTTTCCATGTGCTAAAAACGCTTTTAATCTCCCAAATTTGTATAAAAAATTTCATTGCACATTCTAAGCATTCTAATTTCAATCTTTTATCCATCAATCTTAAAAGCGGAAATTTTTCCTTTGACATCTCTAATTATTTAAGTTGATGAAATTTTAAATTTTTTTTAAGGTACTGGCAGTAGTTATACGGTTTAGTAACTATTAGGGGTTTTCTTATTATTTAAAATAGATATTTAGTATAACACTGTATATAATAACTGAACTTTTTAATAATTATTTTTTGAAATTTCTGACACACCCTTGTAGAAATAAAATTTGAAATTATATAAGTAATGTCAAATTGGATGAAAAATCTTTTGTGTGCGAGACTTTAGATTCACCATTTCTAATTAAAACTGGTCATATCATGGAATTTTTAATTTAAATTGTGGGAGGGAAAAAAAAAGATAGTGTAGATGTGAATATGATGTATTTTTATGTAAGAATTGTCAGTGCATGTGTAGTTTTTGTTGCTAAGTGTTTTAAGAACCTACCTAATTTTTCATTTTTCAGATTAGCATTCTTAAATGACTTCTCCCTTCCCTTGAAAAGTAAATTTTGTGTTTAAAAATTGCCATTCTTGTGCTCCATAAGTGACTTTTTTGTGCTCCAAATTGCTCCAGAAATCTGTTTTTCTTGCTCCAAACTGCTCCAAAAATGTGTTTTTTCTTGCTCCACAAATTGCTCCAAAACTTAATTTCTACTGGCACATGCCTGCATGTGCAATTGTGTCGGGGTGTGATTGTGAGGTGGCTCTGGCCCAGTCTTGGATCGTCTTTGCAACTTTCATGGCCTTCTCTGAACCGTTGGCTCCAACGCTTCACAGTGGCCAATGAGGTGCAATGTTCACCCTACACGGCAGTCGTACGGCGATTAATTTCTAATTGGGAACACCTTCAGCTGTCAAAAACCGGACCACACCATGCTGTTCCTCTTTTGGCGCGTCCATTATGTCATGCTACTGTCTTCAACCCAATGTATGAGCACCTTAAAGAACTTTCACCTCACACTTTTGTGTCACTTTCGTAAATGAAGGATGTCTCTGTGCTATGCATGTGCATCACAGATGACGGACCGAACCATTCTTGTGCAAGGGGGGTTGGCTCACTTCCATTTGACTCGCCCTCGTACATTTATGATTCAGTGTTGAAATTGCTTGTTGAGGCATTTCTAATAAACCTGCTAATTCTTTTTGAGTTTGGCACAAGTCTTCAATAAGTATGCTTCCAATTCTGCATTTCCAAAAACCTTCTGTTTTTCATTTGATATATATGCCAGTTTTCATCATAAAAATTATCGCTTTTTGAAATGTTGAAACCTCTCACAACATGTTTCTTCACTAATAGTCGCCTCACTTTTAAGTATTTGAGAGCATTCAATGAGCATCAGTCACAGATACTTCTTCATGTTGAAGCCTAAAATTAAAGCCTGCAAATGACAAGATTTGCCTCATAAACCGATTTTTTTCAATAACTTCTATGATGTAGACACGAATCAACTAATTTTTCTATGGGCCTATGTCGACAGATAGTATACAGTAGTTAAAAACTATTAAAATAAAACTTATGATTAACCCTTTAACGCGCAGTGTTCCCGCTCTGGGAACACCAAACTCTGACGTTTTGACTGTTGCCAGTCACGAAGAATAGATTTGATTACTATAAAAATAGTTGCGGATGACATAGCTCCATGAGAATCCTTTACTTTTTAAGCACGTCATTTCCCGTAAAAAAAAAATGTCACGATTATTTTTAACAGCACTGACATCTGCTGAAGACTGGAAGAATGCGAGAACAGCTGGATAGATTGCAGATCTAGAGACCCGTTTTTGACGTGCGCCTATGATCTTGATCTTCCTCAGGAGCTCGTATAACTCTGTGCTTGTGTCCACAAGTAGTTTTGATCGATCGCCTGCTAATGCCAACTTGCGATACCGGCAATCACTCAGCTTATTGCGACGTCCACCATGCCCTTATAGAAGTAATTCATCCACATGCAGGGCCCGATTAACCTCTGAAGTGAGGGGAAGCTCAGTCTCATTTTGGGCCCCTCATCCTCTTTTTGTTTGGGAAAAGTAAAGTTTTAATGATTTTCTTTCATAAAAATATTTTATTCATAACAAAGAAATTTCATTGATTTAATTAGTTCTAATCATTTCCTTTGATAAAAGCGTTTTATTCATTAATTTGAAATTTTCTTTTGATAAAGATATTTTATTCATTAATCTTCATAATAGTTTAGTTCATTGTAACGAGATTTTACAGTATTTTTGAAATTACTTTAAACATTAACAAATAACTAAAAACTTTACCTTAATGGAACATTAAACGGTACTTACGTATTATCCCGGCGGTCATTCCCGCCAAACTGTTTTTTCGTCAAATGAGTTGCCAAACTGTTGCCAATCGTATTCAAAACCATTAATAATTTCATGTGCCCGGCATTTATTTCGGCAAAAAATCGGTTGTCTTGGCGGACCGCCGGGATAATACGTAAGTACCCATTAAACTTTATTAATTTAGTCCTATTTCTCATTAGACATGGCTTTTTTTCAGGAAATCTTTGTTTGTTTTGATGACATCATAAAAATCACAACACAGAAGTTAAGAATTAATTTTGACATTTAGAAGATTTTTAATATTACATATTAAAAGTTTACCCCTTTCTGCCGGCCAAATAATCCCCATAATCGAAAAAAACTCTCAACTGCACCAGATGTCCCAGGCAAAGACATTGCAAACAACCAATTTAGAAATGTTCGACATGAAGCATCAAGACCAAGTACCACTTCTCTTCATTAAAAATGTTTACAATAACTTAAAAAGATCATTTAAAAACAAAATTTTGAATTTTTATCACAGTTTTTCAGTCATTTTCGGGCCCCCCTTCAAATTCTGAGGGGAAGCTCAAGCTTCTCGAGCCTTTTCAGTAATCGGGCCCTGTCCACATGTAGGGGTTTTCCTGAACCATTGCTTTCCGACCAACTCATGATGGATGAGGACAAAAATGTCTCGGGCATGATCTATATCGACGATGGATTCATTTTGAAAAGGGACGCCACACTTTGTGCAAAAGCGTGTCGAGGATGGGTGGAGCTAGCTTTTTTAACCCCCTTGCCTGTCTAGGACATTTTCATTTGCGCTTACCCAAATGGTATGGCTTGTTTTAAGTTTATTTTCCCCTTTTGCTGATGTGCGGGGGTCAAAAATAGTCACGAGTCATAAATATGTCAAAACAGTGCACGAGACCATACCTTCGTGATTGTTTACGCACTTTTTATAATGAGATCTGAACGAAGCTTGTAAAATAAAAGCGGACAAAGTTCCAGTGACTGATTTTTCTTGAACAGCTGAAAATTGAATTTGAGTAGCAGTAGCACGCTAAATATCAAAAACGGCACGACCAATTTTCGCGAAATTTGGTATGTGAGTCTGTGTGTATGTATGTGCGTGTCGATAATAAAAATCTACTGAAAAAAAACCACTTCTAAACCTTTTCTAAAACTTTTCACTAATTCTAAAACTTTTTCACTAATAGAAAGCTGTTCTATTCCTGATTAACATAGGCTAAAATTCATGCATATATTTCTTTTACAAAACAGTTCGCAAATACTGTCGTAACTGTTTCTATTCGCCAAATGCCTGAATAAAATCTGAATTTTGTAACTCCGCATACTAAATGAAGTATACTACCCTACATTATGCTTAATTTAAAACAAGTAAAAAGCAAATAATATTTAAATGCAGTTTCTTTTGTCACAAACATATTTGTTATTCACACATGCTTCATTTCTCTCGGGACGTAATTCTAAAGCCGACGCGGACGAAGTCGCGGGTAGCAGCTAGTAAAAATATATTTGGTACGTTTATTGCCTTTCCAAGTAATGAGTTCGACACACTCAAATTTGTTATATTGTATGGAATGTAAGACTCGAAAAGTACTTGTGAGAGTATTTTTAACTCCAACAACAATGCCAGGGGCAACTTGTCGTGATATTGGTAGGGAATACAGAACAAAATTCTGTTAATTTTCGTAATTAAGAGCATCAATAGAAGCTCCAGCCTCAGATATTGCAAAGACGTCGCAGTCTTCTCTAGTCAAAATAGCCTTGAACTCACAATATCTACAGAGGGTGTTTACACATTTTTAGAACGATTTCGATAAAGAATTTTAAAAAAGTAAATGTTTCAGAATAAAAATTTTTGGCAACAGCTTATTATTTGAAATGAGAAATATCGTCTGCTACTTTTAAATTTATTCTTCTTTCAAAATGTCATATGTAAACAATCTGTGGATTGAACGATATGTTTTTGCGCTCTCCGAAGAGAAATATTCTTATTCCATAAGTCAAAAACGTTGTGAAATGCATGGCATTAAAATTTCTAAATGCAAAATAAGCAGCATTATTAATCGGCAAGGTAAAAACCGTCAATCATTATTTCTACATGGAAAGAAGACTCCAAACGAATATCTGAAAAAGGTACGTACTGTTTCAAATGTTTCTAAAGTGAAATCGCTGGTAACAAGAGAAAATCCGCCAACACAGAGATCAATTGCAAAGTCTTAAGATACATCTGTAGCAACAATAAATAAAATATTAAACCAAGATTTACAACTTAAAAAAGCTAAAAAAACATAATATTCACCAGCTTTTGCAGAGACAAGTGACTCAACGCAAACTTCGAAACGTCATACTTCGAAAACTACCACTGCATTCCTTGAAAAAATGAAGACTGATACAGGTATTGCATATATACCTTTTCAACATATTCCTGCGAAGTCCCCTGACGTTTCACCCTATGGACTATTGTGCCTTTGGTCTGTTAAAAAGAGCTCTTTCTAAACGCAAACCCACCAGGATAGATGGACTCTGGAAAGTAGTGGAAAAGGAATGGAAAGCAATACCCCTGGAAATTTTACGAAAAGCTCTTCTATCATGGAAATCACGATGCATACTTATAGTACAGAAAAAAGGCTATCAGATCGAACATTTAAAAAATAGTCTTTACATTTTAAACATTAATTAAACACCCCCGAAATCGTTCTAAAAATGTGTAAACACCCTCTGTAGTACTAGACAGGCCACCGGCATTCCAAAAAAGGGCAGAGGTGGCAGCCGCGTTCGGGCCCTGGCAAGGACCTTTTCTTTTATTATTAAAAACAGGCATAAAAACTGGGCTGCAGTGACGAAAGTCCTTACTCGTTTAGCACTACCCAGAAGGCACGTGTAGCTTAAAGATTGTTAAGGAAATGGAAGAGAAGAGAGAGAGACAGGAAAGGAATGGGAGATGAAAGAAAGGAAGGTTACGCCAGAGTGACTAATCCAATATTCATTTAATTAATTACAACCGCGGTAAACGGCTAGCCGATCGAATAATTCTTGGTTTCGAGTTCGGTGACTTACGAATCCGTACGACGACGTCATTCAGTCTGTTTAGGACTGAGTAAGGACCGTCCCACGCGATTGCAGCTTGGGAGACAGGCCTTTCCGTCGAGTAGGATTCCATAACCAAACTCTGTCACCTTCATTGAACTCGTGTCCCGTAGCCTTCGCGTCGTAGCGAGTCTTCATCTTCTCCGTGTTCAGGTTGATCCGCTCCCGAGCAAAATGATGCAAGTTTTCAAACCGTGCCCGAAGATTTTCTATGTACTCCTCTGGCGATGAAGGCGTATCTGGAGGGCGCCATACATTAGATCGGTGGGAAGACGAAGATCTCTTCCGAATAGCATCTGAGAAGGTGTGAAGCCGGTAATCTCATGGACGGCACTCCTATGGGCCAGCAGGAAGAGGGGGAGTTTCTTGTCTTAGTCCTCTTGATTCCTAGACACCAGGAACGAGAGGTTGTTCAAAATAGTGCGATTAAACCTCTCCACCATGCCGTCGGATTGTAGGTGTAAAGGCGTAGTCTGGGTTTTGTCTGTTCCGAGAAGTTGAGACAGTCCTTTAAAAACAGCAGATGTAAAGTTCGTTCCTTGGTCGGAATGAAGTTGCAGAGGGGTTTTATACCTGGGAATCCATTATTGCACCAAGACCTCTGCTACGGTCGTAGCTTCTTGATCGGGAATAGGATAGACACGCTTCGGGCCATTTAGAGATATAGTCAATGACATTGGCAACTAGAATATATTTGTTGCCACGCGAAGTTCGCAGAAGAGATCCCAGGATGCCGAGGGCAATCCTCTCAAAAGTCGTGATATCTCATTTAATATCACGTTGATTTTTATTCGTACTGTTCTACCTCGAGGTAAAAACGCCAAACGTAATTCATTATTACTATAATTTTTAATAAAATATTAAAATGAATTATGAACAATTATACTAATATCCAAAAAAAAAAAAAAAAATGAATAGCATTTTATCCAAATTTCGACAGAAACAGATGCAGAGTGTAATTTCACAAAGCTGTGCAAAATTTCAAACTTTAACTTTCAATACTTCATTCAATGTTAATGAAAATGTTTCATATTGATGCGTTAGGGGGCCGTATATCAATATATAAAGGTATAAATTTGCGAAATGTATCACTGAAATGCATGTTTATTTATTTATATAGGGTGTTTCAAAAGGGTCTGTACCAAATTTTATGGGAGACAGTGCACATCACAAGGATTTAGAATTGCATCGGAAACAATGACCTCATTTTAAATAACTTTTAGAGAAAGGTGTTTTTGGTAATTTTTAAAAGACGTCGGACTGGCTTTTAAAAGTTGAATTTTTAGCAAAAATTTCTGTACGTGCTAAAGGTCACACGAAAGAAATATAAAGTGTAATAATGCAGCTTCTAATCGATGGACTTACTTCACTGATTTTATTTTTATAAGAATATCGTGCATAAAATTGTACAATGTTGGAATATACAAGATTTTTAAAAAATAGATAGTAGGCGGAGTTAGCTCCGCCTACGTGTAATATTCTTATTAATAGTATCAGTGAGCTAAACGCATCAATTAGAAGCATCATTATAGGCTTACAAAAATCGTACATGATCGTAATGTTAAAATTTACAAATTTTTAAGTAAATAAATTACAGATTGGTAAACTTTTTTCAGTGTTTAGTCATGTTAATTTCGCTTTCCAAATGTATAACCTTTTCTATTACACAAAATTCAAGATTTCTTTTTTGTATATTTATTACCTGAAAACTACCTATAGTTATTTACCATTTTCCATGATATCATTCTTCAGCCAGCTATTGCTAAATAACACTCATGCTCATACTGGTCAGGTGAGCCTCTCACTCAGCAATGTTTCTGTAAACATTTGAAAGCCGTAGCCAAGGGGATTGCTATTGTTATGTTTTTTTTTTTGGGGGGGGGGGTGTTCACCCCCATCAAACATTCAGGAACGTATATTACTATTTCTAGACGAGTATTAAAAAACTGCCACAATGTATTGCGAAACCTTACAGTGCGGAAACATTATTATTATTTTTTTCGTTGCAGAGGCGGAAATATATTTTTAAGGGGCGGAGCTCGCGTCATTAGCCCGCCAATAAATAACTGTGGTAACAGGAAACTGCATTTAAAAAAAATTATTACATATATATATATAACTGTGCTTACCTGTAATCTAACAATAATAATTTCTATGAGGTAACAATTTTGATTTCCACTTACCGGAGATAAGAAACGTCGTCTCAGGTGCTTCAAAATGTGTTCTACGTTACGCTACGTTAAACAGTTTTTTTCTAGATCTTTTCCACAAAAATCCTAGAATCAAAACAAATCAAGACAATCAGGCTTTGACCAATCTACATTGTCATATGTAAACAATATAGAGCACATCTGCCGAATTACAAAAAAGTAATTTTCATAGATATCCTAATCAGGGGCGTAGCCAGAGGGAGGAATATCAGGATATATCTCCACCCTCGAAGTTTTCGGATTAGTTCGTAAACATGCCTCACACACTTCATTGGTATATAGGGACGTTTTACTAACTGGAAATTTTTTGTACGCGGTTAGTAAATACAAATTTAAATTGTAACGTTTTGATAATTAATGAGAGGAATTTTTTCTTGAAGTGTTATTTTCTTCCACCTTACTTTAAGCATTCATTTTAATTTATATTGTCCATTTATATCAAATAGATAAAGAATTAAAGTGTGTTACCACTTTTGTGAGACACCACATATACGCATACATATATATATACCTGCCCCGAAGTTTTCGAATTAGCAGAAGCTCTCTCTACCTTGTGCAGATATTCTGTTTATTTACTCACAACTTATTTCATATCCCCCACCCCTTTAAAATATTTTTGAGTGGTAGGAGTGACCCAGAGACGTAGTTCCAGGGCTACGCCCCTAATTCTAATTTTCCATTAACTAAAATACATCTCAGGAAAAGAATTTCTTGTACCTAAGGAAACCCGTTTCCTTAAAAAAATAAATGTACTCGATTTTGTGTATGAAACTTGAGAATTTTTTTTCTATGAGTGTACAGGAATGAATGTCGAAAACAGGGAGATACGACCAATGAAGAAAAACATCCAACAAAAAAGAATGACATTTCTTATTTTCGCTAAAAAAGGTCGTTACTATAGATTGATATTCGAGCTAAGTGAAAAAGTTTTTCTATAATGTATCATATTTCGTAGGAAATTTACTCTGCAGTGGCATTATTCCAGTTTGCCTCCGTTGATACAAACTAGCACCTTTTCCGCTGGGTCCAATAAGAATTATATTAGAATAGGAAAATTGAAATCTAATCATGTTTTCTACGCAGCGTAAGAAGTGTCGCTTTTTACGCAAATTCCGAAAGATCAAGTCCGATGCGGAAAGGGGGGGGAGCAGAAGTATTATCCAATCAGAAAAATATTTTACTTCGTTTTTATTGAACCCAGGAAGAACCTTTTCCGCACTATTAGAATAGTAATTTCGGAAAAAAGAATGTCAGCCCACCCTATTACTCAATCTGTTAACTTTTTTTACTCTCATACTAATAAAGAAGCCGAGAAAATTCCTTTAAATGAGGTGACGGGCAGATTTTTAAAGTAGCGCAGATTATACTTTCGTAATTTTTTTTACATAAGTAGGGGCCAAGTCCCTAGACTCGCTACGCTCGCTTTTCGTATGAGGCATTTGGACCCTAATAAGGCTTATTCGTAAAAAAAGGCATAATTTCAACAAACAAAACCCAAAGGTTGGATCAGATAGAATAGGTACACACTGCTTGGTTCTTGCATGTTGCTTGGAACATAAAAATTTAAACTTCGCATTATTTTTAATTGTATGAAACCCATGAAACACCTTGCGTATTAGCCAATTATGGGGAATTTTCATAATTTAGCGACTTGCGTAGATGTACGGTTAATAATTAGCTCTAAGAAAACAGTACTTCACATGTTTTCTTTGATAAAAACTACGGAACAGCTAGGATAGCTTGCCACCCATGGCGACTTTTCATTATTTGGCGATTTACACATGCTCACAATCTATAATTACTGCTCATTTAAGGTTCACGGAAAACCGTTATCCATATTTTCATATACATAATCCTTTGCAGATTGGCGTATTCAACACCACACCACAAATTATATCTTCTCGCCGCGCTGGCAAATATCCAAAGTGTACCAAAGTGTATGCCATTATAACTGCTATAAAGGCATAGTTAAAGTCACCAAATATTTCTATTGGTAGAAAATACTCCAGGTGGACCGAACCGAACTAGTTTTAAAATAACCTGCATTTTAATTATTTTTCATTTTCAAGATATTGGGTTTTAACATTTTTGAACTCGCGATTTAGATTCATCCTGCTTGGAAAGATACCATTTTGCCAGATCGTACCTAATGCCAAGATGGCACTTTTAAAATCAATTAGAATTAGTTATTCTGTTTGGAAAGACGAATAGTCGCTAATTCTAAACTCCTGTTGTCTAAGCGAACTTAATATTTGAAAATTGTCAATTTTGTGTAACCCACTTTCAGTTATTTATTTCATATATTTTTTAATTTGGCGTAAAATGGGGGTAATTATACTTCATGTTTGTCAATTTCACGCGATTCTACATACTTGGAATGGCTTTTTGCGAAGGAATGAATGATTTTAAGCCAAATTTGGCAACCATTGTGCTTTATATATTTTCAGTTTTTTATTAATATCTTCTAAAATAATTCTATTTTCGAAATTTAAGTCAGCTTATCAGGTTCCTCGGAATTTTCCAAATCCGTGGACATGTTTCTCGAATTTCAAATCCCCACTTTTTAGGAGAAGATAGTCGAACAAGCTCTTGACAGCGACGGCGGCGATAGCGGTCGTTACTTTTTTTTTTAGAATAGAGATATTATGAAATTTTCAAGAGTATGACTAAAATGACAGGATCACTAAATCACACTGTGGTGCTGGGACATCGATGGATTGAATTCTTCCCCCCCCCTCCACTTTATATAAAACTAAAATTTTGAAATTTGTTTTGTTGAAAAGTGAGTCTGCTCTTTCTGAATGTGTGCCTTTCTCGCGTTTTGACTTCTCCATCCTGACATATTTCTCCGGCTACTTGAACCGTTGTTTGCTTTCATCTAAACCACCCGTGATGTACATTTTTTCTAGAATGTGCTGTTTGAAAGCTTTTATTCTGTACAATTCGGAATATCTCATAAATAAATATCAAACATAAATATTTTAATATAGTTTCAATAAATATAGTTTCAAAAATAAATATTTGTTTCAACTTTAACAACTGTGGCTACTTATTTCGTGTTTTCTGACTTCACACTACTTCACAGCATGGATGGCTTATGATTTCTAAAATGTTCAATCTATTTGTATTATAAGTAGTGAAACCATAAAGGAAAAGGGTATTATTGTTTCTTCAATGTTATTCTGGAGATTCTTTTTACTAAAATTCCTGCTGCAATTTTCCTCTAACCCTTTGGAACACAACCATATCCCAATGCCGGAAAAGTGCATCGATTTAACTATCAGAAACATCGCCCAACGCGTGCCACAGAGCTCCAGAGCATTTTTGAAACAGATGGCTGTGCGGAGCCGTACTGCCATCTGTGTCAAAAATGTTCAAAATGCAGTGTATCTATTTTTTTTTTTTTTTCTATATCGATGCATATTTTCATTACATTCTCCGATTCTCAGCAGATGCAGGTACCAAAAAAAAATAAATAAATAAATAATAATAATAAATAAATAATAAATAAAATCTGAAATTCTTCCAATTTTATTTGCGCACTTGAGTGTGCGTTTACTCTCTCTCACACACACGAAACCACCAAGATTTTATATGTCGGTTCCAAGTAAGCGTGAAGCGGTTCTCATTGCGCGTCTGTCAACCTAACTGAAATCACCGCCACCATCAGACTATCGCCAAAACTCGCCCAGAATGATGACAATTGGCCATATTTTGGGCATGGACCAAATGACTGACTATCGCCAAATTTGGCGATATTTTCGAAAAATTCGCCAAGGTCAACGACAGAGGGCGAGATTTTGGGCATGGACCAAACAATGACCGTCTATGGTTAAATTATATTGAAGATGTCCATAGACATTAAAGTATTGAAATTCTTTTCGGCGGTCCTGTAAATAAATTCTCCAGTAGATTGGAACCAAAAATCCAGATGCACAACTACATGTTACAACAATCTTATGTATGAAATTTCAACATTCTACTACTAAAATTGTCTGAGAATTGAGAGTTAAATACATACACACGTACACCAAAAGTCGCCAAGCTTGGTGACTTTTGGCGTAGTTCTTGAGGGAGGCACGTGTCCATGGTCGGACTATTACCTAACTTATATGGTAGGACGGTATTGTGCTTGAAATGTATAAATGCCCCTAAAATTGCCATTGGCTGTAATGTATTGGAAATCTTTTGAGTGTTCCTGTAGCAGAACTATAAATGATAAAGACACTTTTTTTAATGGAGAAATTCACATTGTAACTCTTAACAGCATATATCACTTCTGAGTCGTTTGAAATAGCCCAATACCTCTAAAACACGCTTTGATGAATTTCGGCCCATAGAGCGTAATGTATTTCGAATCTTTTGGGCGGTCCTGTAGATAAACTATCCAGTCGAATGGAACCGAAAGGGGAGGTGCACAACTAGATGTTACAACAACCCTAAATTAATATAAAGTTTCAACATTCTACGCCTAACAGTTTTTGAGATATGCGAGTTTAATGAATTTCGGCGCATAGAGAGTAATGTATTTCGAATCTTTTGGGCTGCCCTATACATAAACTATTCATTCGATTGAGACCAAAAGGGGAGGTGCACAACTAAAACCACACAAAATGCAAGAATATAGATTGAAAACTAAAGAAAACCCTACCCAAGTCCCTAAAATCAACTAAAATTGAAAATTGATAAGGCGCGTAGAAAAACTCGCGTAGACATAAAAACCCGTGATTGAAAGAAATAGCACTCTCAAGTACTAAAAAAAAAAAATTCTGACATCCATTTCACAAATAATCCATCATTTTTACGGGAAATGATATTCTCAGCAGAAAAGGATTCTCGTGTAACTATGTCCTCCTAAAATATTTTATTGAAATCCAATCGATTCTGCTCGAATCAAAACAGTCAAAACGTCAGTATCCTCACTTCGAAAGTGTTAAAATGAACAATCGACAGTTTGCTTGTATTATTCAAATGCTTAGGGGGAAAGTGTAAAGATCTCCTAAAAACTAACTTTGACTTTTTACAGACCGAATAGGCTGATAGACAGATCAGAACAACATTGGATCAAAATAAGGTATGCAAACTCTTTATAGCTCCATCTAGTAAGAGATATGGACACTTCGAACAGCTACAGCTGTTAACTACAGCTAAATTTGGACATTTAACTACGGTGATTTTAGCCGTATCTAAGCAAAATCGGTTTATCTTTCAGTGAAGTGTGTTAAACTTTAAAAGTGATTCTAAGGAACGCAGAAACTGAAAGACTACGGAATCATTCTAATTTTCACTTAATCGAATCATATTACGCCCCAATGTCATTTCAGTGGCGGCTCGTGACCTATTTCAGTGGTAGCGCACGAAAAAAATTGTGCCCACTAAAATCACGAAAGTATATATACAAATATACCAACCTATGCCCACGTGCACAAAGCGTAAGTATTTCAAATTTCTCAAATGACAAATGATTATCAAAATTACTATACAACTTCTGCTATTTTTTACCTATGTTAAATTGAAAAGTTTACTTTATTACTAAACAAAAAGCCACATTTAATTATTTAATATTTATGTTTATAGCTGCTTGTTCATAATTTTTAGAAGATTTATTTATTTTAAAATCAATATCAACATGTATAAAAAAGACATTTGTACATCGCTTTTCGTAAATCAAGAAAACAAAACAGAAAAATATCTGACTGCACTACGAAAATACGATCAGGCACATAAAAAATGATTTCCTCCTAAGCGGAAAATTTCGCCAATAGCTACCGATTGCCTAAATTTCATCGTACAGTCGTGTAGACCACCATGCGAGGGCCCCAAGATCTGGGCCCCGAAGACAGCGCCAAATAAGCCGTTTGGAAGCCAAGTTAATTCCGCGTCAATATGGCTTTTGGCTCAATGCCAAATATGTCAGCCCGGTGAACGGAGAAATTACGCCAAATTTAGGGCAAGCCAGCCCTGGCAATACCGTCTCTAAGGGAACTCTTTATAGATGGTGTTGGCCCTGGCCCATGCATGGCTCAGATAGGGAGAAAATCGTATAACTATCGCTTTTTTAAGTGCTTTTTTTAATGGAATTAAAATGCATCCATTTTTTTAATGAAGGTAAACTATTGAAAGAACTGTATTACATAATAGGAAGATACTTTGATTTAGACAGTGGTTAGTCGGTGGGGCCAGGCCCCTCTGGCCCTTAATGACGAGCCGCCACTGGTCATTATCGTTGACTTTGTTTACAATTATGGGGTTATCTGCAGCTTTTCATTTTCAAAACGCACATCGGCATCATTTTGATGTCACAATTTCAAAAACACATTAGAAACTGGGAAAAGCTAACCCGAAAATCGATCATAACCCAGCCCTTGTGAAATGTTATCACAAATACAGATTGGAACATATATTTCTAAATAAATATTCATTTTCGTTGGCAACAACAATTTTGAATTTCGGAACAGCTTGGATATTGCTTAAAGAAGCAAAAATTACACCACAGTAGAAATAAAACTGCAACTGTACTAATTCTGCATTAAATAAGAGAGAATAACACTGTAGACCGTGGTTACTCTACATGGATAAATGGAAACATTATGGATTAGGAGTTTATCGACAGAATATATAGTTTCTGAATCGCAACTGAAATCGCCGTCATTTTGATGGCGCAAGTCCAAACTTAAACTGAATGAGGTTGACAGCTTATGACATCAGAGTTACACCACAATTGTAATAACTCCACTAATTCTCCAAAGTTCTATCTTAGTGTATGTTGTTCTGCTGAAGCAAGTACAAATATTTCCACAATCACGCAGATTTCGATAAACTTAGAATTGTAATTAAAATTATAAATTAACTGTATTACAAATTTCATCAAAACATTTTAAGCGTATTAGCATCAATATCACATATTTCTGGTTTACTGCAAAATCGTGAAGAAGTTGTATTCCGAAAATATCGGAATCTGTTACCCAGAAAGTGTACGTCATTTGATGTCACATATTTTGTTTCGGATTAGAAGCTCCTTGAAAATAGGAACTGGTGACCTCAAAATGACGTCGATTTCATTTGCGATTCGAGAATCATATGCTGGGAATAACTCTTTAAAAGTAAACGTTCTTTCCAATGGCAACAGCTGTTAGAAGTTTCATTTTAAAGAATTTTTTGGCACAACTTCGACATATTCCGCCAATGGCGACTTTTAGTTCTGATTCTTTGGCTATTTACTCTCGCGCATAATCAATAATCGTTTCCCATTATGGTTGCCATTAAGACCGTTCTCCACATATTCTTATATATAATCTTCGGTAGACTGGCGTATTTATCACCACGAAATATTTCATTTCGCCACGTTGGCGAATATTCTAGTTGTGCCAATTTCTTTTTCCATTGTTGGCATCTATTCAAATTCATTCAAACATAATCTCTGGTCGACTCAACATCACTTTTGTTCCTGAGAAAACCAGTGCCCTATAAACGATCTTTTACGCTTATTATCACTTTATAACTTAATTCTAGTTATTTAACTGAATTAAAATGGATTTTGATTTTGTATTTCAATTTTATATGTTTTTTATTTTATTTTATTTTGACAGTTTGTTTCCAGACCTCTGGAGATTTTACCTGGAAATGTCTGGCCTGTCGCCCTCTGAAGTGTTCAACGAAGTTTGCGTTCCCCCTTGTGGTAAGCTTGAAAATAAGGGTTTTTATGCAATTTAATATATTTTCTCTCTGTTTTGACTGTAAAAATGCGCAGTATTTTCAAAGAATCTGTTCAATCTACTTATGCGTCAAAATTTGTATTTTGCTTAAATAAATACGTCAAAATTTGCATTTTGCTTAAATAAATACGTCAAAAATTGCATTTTGCAATAAAAATATTGCCTTTGATTTTTAGTGCAATTATATTTTTAGAAAAATAGCCTTTATATTTGTGATTTATGTTATTCGTGTTACGATGAGATATCAATCGCATTAAGTGTTATAAGTTTGGGGTCATCATTTTTCTCGACAAGGAGGCTGGGAAATAGTATAAAGGATTGCATAGTATAAAGGGTTGCTGAAATTCCTTGTTTTATTTCTATATTATTTATGGCCATGCAGGATAGTGCAAGAAATTTACTTTGATTGTGAATTCTGGTTTAACGCACTTATCTACCAATAGGGCAATAAACAGTTAAAGAAGGCAATTTTGTTGTTCATGCGGTAACCCTTGAGATCATCCGCCATTCACTCATCCGTTATATAAAATAACAAAACATGTAGAATTTAAATATCATTAATGAAGTTTCATTTCTTTTCTTCTATCTATACATTTTTCGGTACTTAAGCATTATCCCGGCGGTCAAATATGGCTGCTTATTTTGTGTTTTCTGACTCCACAATACGGACTTATACGGGTTAAGATTTCTGAACTATATTCAATCTATACACAGTAAAAAATTCAGAAACGTTACATACTTATAGTGGAAAGATTTCCGAAAGTATAGCGTAACCTACCAATGCTCTACTCGAACTCACGATTTCGGAAACATAACCCATATTTCGGGGTAAAGTATTTACGGGGGAGAGGAAATCTTTATTTGGGACTTCGCGCGCATGCGCCAAGTGCCAAGAGACGGATAAGAGTGAACGCGTTTTCCCTAATAGCACAGATGGTCACAAAAGAGTCGCTGTGACGTCACAGAGGGTCACAATTGTCACAGGACTGTCACATTTTAACTTCTTGCACAGCCCGATTATGACCAACAGGTGCCCCGGGCATTGATGAATTTGGGGGTCCCCATCTATAAAATTTGTTTTCTTTTTCATAATATTTTGACATATAAAAGTATATTTCAGAACAACATTTGAAACTGGGGGACCTGGGCGAAGTCCCGATTTGCCCATGCGATAATAAGGGTCTGGTAACTTGTGAGTAATGTAACTTCACTGTGTGGTCACTGTGAAGTTTATTTGTGACCAGTCACCAGGTGACGTCGCCGGATGAATACTTAAATAAAACAGCACATTATCTCCTGAAAATAATTTATGTGGAAGAAAAAAGATTTAAGATTTTAATTTATATTTATTAATTATGGTATTTTCTCTCCATTTACAAAATACTTCAAAAGAATTTTAAGTTTCCAAAACAAGCCGTACCACAAATAACTTTTGCAGCAGTCAGTTTACTTTTAAAGCAAAATTCGGCAAGAAAATCGCAGCGCCGTAGTACCGTGCTTTCTTCCGATTGCGTAGGTCCAGCGTTCGATTCTGGCTCTGGTCGCTAGTCCTCACCGCTCCTTCCGACAGTGTTTGGTGCTGCCATCTAGATTAAGATACTCGAAATGCTTCATCTAGTGCATGTTACTTTTTTCTGAAAAACTCGGAAAGGTTACTCGTTAATTCGGAAACCTTTCCGAAATTTACGGAGAGGTTACTCAATATTTAATCAAAATATACAGAAACGTTACCCATCTTTTCCAGAAACCTTACCTAAAATGCAGGAAAATAGGTAAATATGTTTCCGACATATGCAGAAACGTTTCTGAATACTTTACCCGCATGGTTCGGAAACGTTTCCGCAATTTTGAACTACAAGAGCTGCCCCATTGTTTGGGGTAACGTTTCCGAATTTTTTTTTACCGTGAGGGTTGTCGTCAAATATCTGCTTTGCGCACTTTTTGGAGATTTCGACACTTTGACTATTATTAAATCTAGTTTACAAGCCAAGTTTTCGCTTGACAAGACAGCTGTGTCACTCTAAGCATTAGACGGTAAAATGTGGTCGCTAAAAAAAAAAAAAAAAAAAAATACACTATGTGCATCATTCAGAATATTGTCGAATAAATACTTCCATGTGTCAAACGTGGCACATAGCAGATTTTATTGGCACATGGCAGATATTGGTTTGAGAACGACGATATGTAGAAAAGCATCCCAAATACAGTGTAAAATGAAGATTTATTTTTTAAGTTGACCGCGGTCCATGAAGGTAATGGGGACTATTATTGATACTTTTTTTAACTCTTTAACGCGCGGTGTCCTCGCCGTGAGGACACCAAACTCTTGACGTTTTGACTGTTGCCAGTCACCAAGAATAGATTTGATTTCTATAAAAATAGTTGCGGGTGACATAGCTCCACGAGAATCCTTTACGTATGAGCACGTCATTTCCCGTAAAAAGATTATTTTTAACAGCAGTGACATCTGCTGGAAAATGGAAGAATGTGAGAACATCTGGATAGATTGCCCAATGCTGAAAAAAAGGCAGCCGTTGCCATCGCTCGACTCAACGACCAGCAAGATGGCGGACGATCAAAACGTTCATCGCGTGCCACAGATCTAGAGACCCTTTTTTTGCTGGCTGTGCCGGTACAGCCAGCCAGTGGCGGATCCAGAAATTTTTTTTTGGGAGGGGCTAAATTATTTTAAAAGCTTATTTCACCCAATTAAAATGTACTATAAATCAAAATTTTAGTCTAAACCAATGTATTAGGCTTTTGGGAGGGGCTAAGTAATAAAATATGATCATTTTAGCTATTTAAAGTGTATAATAAAGCAGAATGTTACCCTTGAGCAATCTCTTTTGGGGGGCTGAAGCCCCCTTGCACCTCCCCTGGATCCGCTACTGCAGCCAGCTGTCGTCAAAAAAGGGTCTCTAGATCTGTGGCACGCGATGAACGTTTCGGTCGTCCGCCATCTTGTTGGTCGTTAAGTCGAGCGATGGCAACGACTGCACTTTTTTCAGCATTGGGAAAGGGTTGCGCCTCAAAGGGTTAATGTCATTCTGCAGATTCTTTTTACTAAAATGTCTGCCGCAGTATTTTTTTTAAATGAGCAATTGACTGTTTGTTTTATTCAATAGTGTAAGGGAAGAGTATTATCAAGCTCTCCTAAAAACGAACTTTTACTTGTGACACTTTACACCTTGAAGTGGGTTTTTGTCGCAATATTTTTAATGATAGGTTTGTATCTATGCACACGGGTATCCAAAATTAACGTCACAAACATTAAAGAAAAGTGGGATTTTTAGGCAAAAATGGGTTTAGTGCATGGAAATTTGGAATCCAATACCTCGTGCTGTAAAGTAAGAAATGGTTAAAAAAAATTATACAGGAGTTATAGGTACGCTCATTTACAAATGCGAGCAACATTCCTTAAAATAGGGCATGTCAAGTTTATTGCTTCATTTAGTAAAAGGTGTGGCCACCTGGTACAGCTATGCAAGCGTCCCATCGAGCTCACATACCTTTGTCTGTTGACAGAAGCTATTGAGGCAGTTACTCAAACAATGCACAGCAGTGCACAACCTAGGACACCTTTAACCCTTTAACGCGCAGTGTTCCCTCTCTGCGAACACCAAACTCGTTTGACTCGTTCCGTCTCGTTGAACTCGTTCCCTCTCTGCGAACACCAGACGTTTTGACTGTTGCCAGTCGCGAAGAATAGATTGGATTTCTATAAAAATAGTTGCTGGTGTCATATCTCCGCGAGAATCCTTTACTTTTTAGCACGTCCTTTCCCGTCAAAAAATGGTCACGATTCTTTTGAACAGCACTGACATCTGCTGAAAAATGGAATAATGCGAGAACCGCTGGATAGATTGCCCAATGCTGAAAAAAGGGCAGCCGTTGCCATAGCTCGACTTAACGACCAGCAAGATGGCGGACGATCGAAACGTTCATCGCGTGCCACCGATCCAGAGACTCCTTTTTTGACGACAGCTGGCTGTGCCGCACAAAAAAGGGGTCTCTAGATCTGTGGCACGCGATGAACGTTTCGGTCGTCCGCCATCTTGCTGGTCGTTAAGTCGAGCGATGGCAACGGCTTCCCTTTTTTCAGCATTGGGAAAGGGTTGCGCCTCAAAGGGTTAAAATGGAGATATTTATTTAAATGTTGCGTTCGTCTATTAGATAAGTATAGGCAGAAGCTGCAATAAAAAAGAACGAATTGCGTGTGTGGCTTTTACAGGCCGTGTTTTGACACACTTGAAAGTAATGTGCATACACACCAAGGATTGGGTGGGAAAACTACTGGCGCATTTACATTCGCAACATTTTGAATACATATTGTATCGTATTGTGTGCGGCAGTCTTGGGTCAAGATTTCTCCTTACACATAGAGGAGAGAGAAAAAGTTCAAGGTAAGACGACTGCATTGCAGGGAAATAAAATGAACGTTTATCGCCTTCTCGAAAACGAGGATCTCATTTTTCCAATGAAAAAAGAAATCTGGAGTGACTCCACTCGACTTTCCGAACACTTACGATTAAGATCATTACCAATCATTTAAATACATTTTAATCGATGAATAATTCAAACATATATACCAAATTGAAACTCAATGGAATTTCAAGAATTTCTCTCCATATGCCATTACGCCATAATGTAAAAGAAATCTTTGTCGTAGCCCTGTAGAAAAACTAAGTAATCTCGAAGTCCTATACACATCAAAATTAATATCGGTCCTGCAACGGTGGTTTATAGCATATATACCTAATTTGAGCTCAATTGAATATACCGCTTAAACGCTAGCGCACTTTCAAGAATTTCTCCCCATAGGCCATAATATAAAAGAAATCTTGGTCGTAGCCCTGTAGAAAAACTATACATTCTTTACACACCAAAATGAATACTGGTCTTGCAACGGTGGTTTATAACATATATACCCAATTTGAGCTCAATCGAATGTGCCGTTTAAACGGTAACGCACTTTCAAGAATTTCCCCCATTGGCCATAATGTAAAATAAATCTTTCTCGTAGCCCTGTAGAAAAACTATAAGTCCTATGCACACCAAAATCAATACCGGTTTTGCGAGTGGTTTATAACATATATACCCAATTTGAGCTCAATCGAATGCTCCGTTCAGGAGCTATCGTGTTCACTCACATGCACACAAGCACACACACATACACATATACATACATACATCTCGTAAAAATAGCATAAATGGATTCAGAAGACCTCAAAACGTGTAAAAACACCAAAATCTCGAAGTCGAATTTTTTAGTGATTACAATACTTTCCTTACATGGTTACAAGTAACGAGAGAAATAATGAACTAATTTTGCAGCCCTATTTCGATAGGGTGAGTTATATGCCTGTTTCAGATTAGGCTTACAGTGGCCCTCTTCATCTATTTCTCAACCATACTTGTACCCGAAGATTTCACTATGAATGCAGTTTTAAAAATACGTAAGGTAAAATTAAGTTAGACCTCCCATGAGTGACTGCTCCCAGCAAATTGCAATCTGAGAATTATTTCACGAGTGGCATGATTTTAATGTCTGAGCCTAGAACATAAGCATCTAATATGCAGCATTAGATGTGCATGTCTTACGTACGTATTCCCAGCAAATTGAATCCGTAAATGAACTGAATTATTGTAGCTACTACGTTGAGTTAGAAAACAAACGCAATCGCAAAGATTAACAGAACAAAGTTTGGAAAGAATACTACCTGCCATAGCGTTTGCTGAATCTTATCGGAATCCGGATTTCAATTTGCCAGAATAGACTTGTTAGACCGTTGCTTCCGACCGGCCAAGCTTCCGATTCGATTTAATAAAAGGAGTTGGCATGGTGTACTCTCCATCTGCTTCTTCAACATCTCCCACCAAATAAAACTGAATTCGAATAATCGACGATCCGGATTTTTGACGTTCGAACAATCGACGATATTCTGCATATGTCATTCAGGAATGAGATTTTATTTTAATTTTTCTATAAGGATTTCATGCGTCTAATTTTTCAGTTTCAGGGTTAAATTTAAAAATGTTGAACCAGAAGCACTTTTAGAATCGCGGTATTTACGATGAATGTCTTTTCTCGTCTGTTAGGTGCCTTGCCCTTCCCTGTTGCTATGGAGGATGCTTCTGCGGTGGAGCCTGTGGTGTCTTCCGTGCCTGTTCCGGAGCCGGTAGATGAAGTACAGGTCGTACCACTAACAGACATTCCATTGCAGGATGCACCTGATGTCCGGGAAACGTCCTCCGGATATGAGGTGCCGCGGGCGGAACAGATATGGGATCTGCTCGAGGAGGTGAACCTGCACCCTTCAGAGTCCGAAGAGGAGCAGGTGAACCTCCCTGAGCAGGTGGTCCGCCCGCGACGGCAGCGGCGTGGCGCTGCACTGCGCAAGCGTCTGCGCTCGCTCTTCTGCTGTTGCGGCCGCCGTTCCGCTGCAGCGGAAGACTGAACGCACAGGCTTACGCAAGAGGTGCTTGAAACGGGAGGTCCTATTGCAACCCTGCGTCGAATTTTTTTTTTTTTTTTTTTTTTTTTTCATAATACATCAGGGATGACTGAAAATCGGAAATGTTCGTAATAGTAGGAGATTCTGCATTTTGAAAGATCAGTTTGACGATTAACGAATTAAGGTAACTGTATTACTACAGGCAAGTTAATTTTTTAAAAAGTGACCTTAAAATGACCACTGCAGTCAAGTATTTTGTCTAGTTATAACAAAAAGAGTTATTTATGAAACAAAGTAACCTATCATTAATAAAGGCCTTCGAGGTAGATAATTGCACTGCTTTTATCGTCAAAAAAATTTTTTTACTCCAAAAAAATCCAATTAGTTAATTTTTGGGGGAATTTTTTTTTGGGGGGAAAATTGAAAATTAAATCTGAATGCAGCTAGCTCTACATTTCTTTTGGAAACTAAACGATCGTTCAGTCATCACTGATCTACACGAATAACGAGACAATGAATCGGGTCATTGATCTGTCCAATACCTTTTGCTCGTTTTCATTTCAACGGCGAAAAAGATTGAGGCATTTTAAGCTTAAATCAAACTTTTTACTTAATCATGTTATTATTAAAGCACAAGCTGAAACGTTCAGAATTTTTTTTTAATGCAATATTGCTTCCCCGTTTAAGCAGAATACCAGCCGCGGTTTGGACTTCTTAGTAATTTTACAGATAAAATTTATGTATTACATAAATGAATAACATATATATAAGAAAGAATTAAAAGCTATTTGAATCCGAATTTATCGGTAGCAAAACATTACAAAATTTTTTACCCTCAAAAGGTATTGGACGAAACTAATACAAAAATCCATCTTTGGCTTTATTAGTCTAGAATCCCCCCCCCCTCCATTGGTGAACCCTTTTCCTGGCATACATTTTGATTGCGACTGTAAAATTTTAAAATTAAATAGTCTGAAATGAATTCCCTAAAATTAACATATTTTCAAAACAATAAAAGATACTTTCCTCTCACAGTGGAAGTTAACTATGGAAAGGGCTCATAAACTAAAATGGTGCAAAATTGATTCAACTTATATGAGTTAGCATCAGAACATTTAAAAAAATGAATTAAAACCATATTGAAACATTGAAATAACTTTCAGCTTCTGCATTCGCCCACGAACACTTTAAATCTGTGCGACTTAAAGCACCTTTAAAGCAGTATCGGATAGGTGCTCTTAATTTCTGTAAGAAAAAGTTTCACTTGATTTTCATTGTAATTTGGCATTTATACGGTGACATTTACAGCTTCTTCGTTAAGACGCAATCAAAAATAATTCTTTGAAAAACCCATATTTTGTTAAAAGTATTTGGTTTATATATTTTTCTTTCAGAAATAAATACATAATTTGATAAAAGGCATAATTTAGAAAAAGTTTTTGATGATATTAATTGTTATTCAGAGAATGCTTTACCAGAAGAACCAAACACTCAGTGTTTTGAATGCTTACTTTAGCGTAATTTGTTTGTCCTATGATCAACAAAAAGATGACTCACTGCAAAATGATTTTTCTATATTTTCCAATTAATAACTCTATTCATAGCTTTATTTAGCAAGGGGTTCCCGGTTCCTTAAAACAGTACTTTTCTTTTAGTTCTAATATTTCAACAAGTTTTCTATTAGCCACGCTTTTGACAGTAATAAAAGATTATTACTTATTTAAGAAAGAGTTTTGACGCATGCTTCCAATTGGACCTCCTGTTTCTTGGTGGAATATTTCATCATACTGTTAGTATCACGTTTAATTTAATGAGGAATATAAAATTCAAAATTTTTCACGTGATCGTTTGATAAAATTATCTATCTAAATTTAGCTTCTTGTATAATTTAGTTTGTAATTTAGTTTTTTTTTATATGAAATTTTATTTGAAAACGTTATATCAAAATTTTTATGTTTTTAAATCAAAATTACTTTTAATATTGTATTTAATTACTTTTTGATGTTTCTAATCAAAATTACCATTAATATTTTATTTCAAAATGTAAAACATTTTATTTGGCAAACTATTTAAACAAAATTACCACTCAGTGCAATAGGATACTCAATAACCTAATCAAGAAATAAAAATAAAGCACTCAAATCCAACTTTCTCAAATAAACCACTGCTTTTTTTTAACTGAATCACCCTTGTTTAAGCTCCTGGTTGTCCCTCAAAAAGTCTCAATGCATGGCTCATCACTCCGCCATTCCATCAGACAGTCAAAACACAAAAATCGGCTTAAACACTCCATTCAAAACTCAACCTTTTAATCAAACCTGCAATACTGGTATCCCCCAAACAGATAAAATCTTCAATAAAAAGTAATCTCATGCTCTGGCGACTGGCTCTCTTCACCATCAAAAAAATACATCTCATGGCTTCTGCACTTTCTCTTGCATCGAAACTTGACCTCTGGCTTCCAAAAGCATGTCTTGGGTATTGTAAAATGCTGCATCTCCTCATTTACCATCATCCAGCTTGGCTTTCTCTGGCGTGGCTCTTCCAAAAAGTATACGGGGGCTAATATCTTGTTAGGTCTGGCATGGACTGGGACCAGCTTGGCGTTCTCTCACGTGGCTCTTCCAAAAGTATATGAGGGTTAATATCTTGTTAGATCTGGCATGGACTGGGACTATCATCCAGCTTGGCTTTCTTTGGCACGGCTCTTCCAAAAAGCATATCGGGGCTAATATCTTGTTAGGCCTGGCATGGACTGGGCGTTGAAAAGTATTGTGTTGTTGAAATCCGTTGCGGATAAGGCGTAGATTATAGACGGTAGACGGTGTTAGGATTTGATCGGTGGTGTCGATGAGAATTTCTCGGACGTTTGTGGATTAAAAGGTGTTAGGTGGTATAATGGCGTCACTCACGATAGGCTTCTCTAAGATATCATGCGTTTCCAATGGGGCTTCTCTGTTTGGTGACCCGGATAATGCGTTCTCCGATGGACTCAACAGGTTTCCGATAAACCTTCAGGTGTGGTTGTTAAATGTCGGTTGAAACGAGCTTGGAAGTACGTAAGGCCCAAGAGCATTTACGGCTTCGTGGCTTTCTTGAATTTTAGTTTTTAAGTTATTGGATGTACCGCAACAATTTATGAGAAATAAAGAATTATTAATATTAACGTGAAAGCTTTCTTTTTTTAGCTTGAATGTCTGTAAGTTATTTGATGTACTAAAACAAATTATGAGAAATAAAGATTTATTAATATTAACCTGAAAGTTTTCTCTTTTTTTAGCTTGGATGTTTGTAAGTATTTAAGTCTGTGAGCTTTCTTTCGTTTTAATTTTTAAGCTATTCAATATTTGTAACAATTTCTGAAAAATTAGATTTATTAATATTGATGTAATAGTTCTTCCTTTTTTTTAGCTTGGATGTTCATTACTGAAACTTACACCACACACACACAACATATCAGGCAAAGCTCTACATTTTGATGATAAATACCTTAATACTCATGCGTTGGAACAACTTAATAGTAGATTTTCCTGATTTAACTTTACATTCTTCTGTGCTTCCAGTTTCAGTAAAGCTTACGCAATTTTTGCAATGGAATAGCTCAACTTCTCTCGCAAATTAATGTCAAATTTCAGATAAATTACAAACTATTTAACTAATGTGGTTATTTATTGTTTAAAATAAACTTAGTGGGGGGGACCTGTAACATTGAACTAGTAACTATTAATTATAAATACAAAATGATTCTCTTCTGTTTTGTTATAGATTGCTAACTCGAGCACGTGATATAACGAATTTGACAAATTTTAAACTATTATTTTAATTACGATCTTCATTACAATTATTTATATAGTGTGTCCATAAGTATGGAGAATCGTGTAGCAATGTAGAGACAAAAACGTTATCTTCAGGAAATTTTTAATGCTCACTTTTTAACGGAAAGGTTGAGTTGATAGTCAAAATTTCCTAGCATAAAAATCCTTTTTATTCTGGCCAGGAGAAATTAACAAAAATCGATAAATATGAATAATTATTTGTTTCAAGGTTTAATATTCAGAAAATTAATCTATTTGTTATGAAACTTGATAAGGAAAGGGAAAATCATCACTTCCTTTGAAAGCACTGTTCTTTTGTATGCCAAAAAAACGTTTTAACCTACATTGTTGTGCAATTCTCAGTCATTTTGATGCACATTAATGTACTTCTAGATTTATGAGACAGCTTTTTGAACAAGAATGAGCGCGCGCACCATTGTGTTTCAACCTTTTGTAATTTTTGAGTGATAAAAATTAAGTGGTATTGTACGTTAAAAAAATTTAAGCTTTTATTTGAAATTTATAACAATAAAAATCTGCATGAGTGAATAAAGCTTTGTTAGTAGTTAGTAGTAATAGTTAAGAACTATTAGTTCGATATGCGTATTGCCTGCTTGTTACGTATGTTACTTCAGAACACAAGTGATTTAAAATGGACATTTATTGCATATAGATATAACATTGTCTGTACTAATGCTACAATTACAGGGATTGTGCATAAAAGCACGGGATTTACTATAATCTGAGACTTTTGAAAAACTGCCTCAAAATGTCCCGAGATTTTTTAACAAATGTCCTTTTTTCCCTAAAAGTACAAAATGACATAAAAAGTTTTCTAAAATTTTATATTTAGACGGGGACAGTTTTTCAAAAGTTCGAAAAGGTTGTACGGATTCCGTGTTAAATTATGGTAATTAACGCAACTGTCGATATTGCACATGTATACTCAGACAGTCAAAAGTATGCAGGAGAAAAAAGTGAAGTAAAAACATTGTAAGTTTAACAGCTTTCTTTTTTCTTTTTCAGCTCAGTAGCTATGAAAACACCTTTGCAGTTCAAGTCAAATAATTAATTTTCAGATAGAATATACGGGTTGGCAGAAATCTGCGGTGATTTTTTTCAACAAACTCTGCCAATAGATTTCTTGACTGAGAAAGAATATTTCAGTAGAATATCCTCCATATCACCCTATCTTTTTGGAACTCGTCAAATAATTTTCAGTATATATTTATCCCTTCCATATGAAATTTAATGTACAAATCAAGCATTACAATTTTTATTTGAAGTGGCGGAAATAATAAGTTTCATTTTCATTTAATATTTTTGCCCCTTAAACTTCAAAAATTATTCTTATGTTATTGGGATATACAATTTTTTTTAAAGACAGGTCGCGTGAAAGAACAGCTGGTCCGAGCACGAAATTTAACATCTTAAGTAATATCCAAACTCGAACGCAATAGAAAAAAATAACTAATTTGCACATTAATTAAAATAATATCTCATCACCGGACAAAATGAAGACAGGTTACGAAATTTGAATAAGTAAAACGGATTTCCTTAGCTGAATGCTCTATCAAGTACTTCTTTGCAGTTAAAATCAAATTACTAAAATTTAAACTAATAACCCAGGCTATTGTAAAATAAATGAGCGGTTGAATTTTTTTTAAATGTAAATTCTCGAACATCAATCATCATGAGACTTTGTTAATTGAATCGCTGTTAAATTTAGTTTTATAACTCAAATTAACTTTCTTATGCAAAAATCACCTCCTCGTAGAGTTCTTTCCATTATGCTAATTGAATATCCTCATTTAAATTTGTATAATATATTTAATAAAAGTTTTTCTCTGTATAAAACCCTCTTTATTCTAACCCATATTTTACAATTTAGGTAAATTCACTTTTTGCAGATATGAATATTCAATTCCATATCCCAGTAGAATATTTTTAGTGGATACTAAATTTCATAACATTTAACTATCTAATAAATGAAGAGATCGATTGTACTCAATGCAGGCGAATATGTATAGTTAAATAAAAAAATCTAGATTTTTTAAAAGATTTAAATTAAATTTATCGAGCTGTTTGTAAGGCACATCATTTGTTGTGTTCAGTGCGCAGTAAAAGCTTTCTTATTCTCTCTTGTTAGTTTTCAAAGATAAGAGAAAATAATTTCACTTCAATGTAATAACAGCAAATTCTCTTCCAGTCATGTGACGGATCAGCTGTTCTAGGGGGGTGGGGGGTCCCCTCCGATGAGGCTCCACCTTATCGTGGTGGAGGGGTTTAGAAGTCCCCTACTCTGACGGTGACGATATCGGTAAATCGGTACACAATACATTGATGTTTTACATTCATTGCCTTCAGTTATACATTGCAAAAGAGAATTATCATCGTAACTATTTTTAGTTGAGCTGTGTTATACCTTAAGCTCTTTGGAATTCATTTCTGAAAAGCATAGGCAATGTCACTATTCAAGACACATGCAGAGAACACTTGCACTTAAAATTTCACGAATGAATGCAGTTTCTTGGCGAGATATAACAGTCCACCCAAGAAATGCGACTTAATCATACCGACTTGTTGGATTTATGATTGATTTTGCCCAAAGTCAGAGTGGGACTTAACTAAGAGAGCCTCAATTTTTTTCTCGCAAAAATTTGTAATCTTTCATACTTCAAATTCTATAAAAATGTTCTAAGAAATCATGAAATGTGTTCGGTCTTATCATTTAGCTATAGTAAGAGACCAAATTATGAATGAATGTCACAAAAAGTGTATTTCTGTACTTAAGCTGAACGAAAAAACTAGACAGCACGAGGAAATGTGGATAATTCAGCCACTATGATGGACCGAGTAACATTGCACGTCAAGGAAATCAATGGAGATCTGCATTCTGCAGTAGGGAACGCTGCAGAATGCACTTTTTGGAACATCTTCAAGGAAAGCATATTGGACCACACATATCAGTCATGTCAATAGACTAGTAAATGTTAACCTTCTGTACTTTCTATGCCATTTTTACTTCAGAAATGGACCTTACAACGCCCATTGGGCCTGTGGTGGCGAAAATGCGAACTCTTCCTATTCTTCTTTATCAAAATCCCGAGGTTCAGTCAGACCACTTTTCTCAAATTTGGGCTCTAAACATTTACTTTAACTATGGCCACCCGGGGCCGTCGTTATTAGCAACGGGCCTGCGTATGAGTTGCCATCACTAAAAATGAGTTTATCATTGAGGCCTGTTTTCCCCCAGTCACAGTGTTCTACTTTATTATTCTAAGTATTATAAATGTTATATTATTTTATTATTTTAAAACAATTTTTTATACTTTTGTCGTACTAAAGAACTTTAGATGTAGGTAATCGTTTTGTGAATCTTGCGCCATTTTCTTTCATGAAAATTTATCCTAAAATTCGAACATTTTGTTCTGAATGTAAAGGTACGTGAACACTTTTATAATGTATTTAAAAATTCTAAAAATATGTATGTAAATCATGTTTAGTGAATAATTACTCATGTGTTATTTATAAATAAATTATTTTAATCAGAAATCGCGTATTACTTACTTGAGTAGTTTTTATTCTTGTAAATAAGCATCACGTTGTGATACTATTTAGACAATTTAATTTTGCCAGTTGAAAATGTTATTTATCAGTTATACATGCCTTGATTATGTGATTCAGACTTACATCTGGTTCAGTGCAGAAATACAGTAAATTATAAATTATTGATTTTTGGCCGCTTATACAGAAACTTCAAATGTAGTTAATATTATGTACAAGCGTTCATTATGCTTGCTCAATTCCAAAGTTCCATTGAGAAAGCGACAAAAGAATAATATATACTACATGAAATGTCTTTATTAAAGAATAATTAATTCAGGGATCGCGCTACAGAGCGTATTTTATCAATTTTCTCCAATATACAGGATATCCCGAAAACACTGAAATGCGCTTTAATACATCATTTGTTAAAGATTAATCTTGAATTGTTTCAAATAACGTAGGAAATACGACTACGTTCATGAAATGTTCATTATAAAAATGTCTTTCTCATTTGTGTATTTAATTATTTTAAAGTATATTAAATATCCACTTGTGAAAACTAAAATAAGCAATCGTGAATCATGAGAGTAAGCGCTACTTTGTTTTTCCTTCAAATTATATGCATCTATTTTCTTATTGTCAGTATGTATCATAGCAAACAAATTAATCATGAGTTCGTACTTGAATTAGTAACACAATTACTACTTAAAACTACATTAAATAATGTTTGAAAGCACTGGGAAGCTTAAGAAATGCCTGATGTATACGTGAAGACTCGAGCATCCGTAGGCCTCTTTGGATGGCTCATCAAAATACACGCGCAGGCCCGTTACTAATTGCGAAGGCCCCGGGCCACCCTGTAATTTTGCGATAATCAGGGCCTGACAAAATATTTGACGAAAAGGGACAGACACACGAGCTTTGGTTCTGGGGTTCAGAGGTGCACTTCTCAAAATAAATAAAAATATATAAAAAGTGAATGTTTCTCGCACTTTTAAAGAATTCATCTTAAATATGAGTGATTCAATTAAATATATATTTATTGTTAAAAACAATAAGCAAAATTAACTAAATCATTGATTTAAATTATTTTATAATTGATTATTATTATTATTTCTTTCGTGTTATTAAATCTGATGTGCACACCACATGACTTCCTTGTACGCCTATGAAGTTAATAAATATTTTCCGTGCACTTCATCTAAACTTATTTTGTTTGAAAGCGATAAAATACTCCAATAATACTAAGGTTGAGCAATTTCTAGCCAAATATTTGAGATATCGCCAAGCTGGGCTCGATTTGAAAGATTTTTTGACACTTAATTGGGCGATATTTCGTCAAAAGCCGACAAGCTTGAGATAATTACCAAAATTTCCGTCATAGCCGAAATCGTGATTCATCCCAGAATGAATTGAAGGTATCCATGGACTTTAGTGTATTTAAAGTCTTTTGGGTGACCCTGTCAATAAATTACTCATTAGATTGCAATCAAAAAGATATGGGCAGTTAGATGTGACAATAGTTCTAAATACAAAATTTCAACATTCTACGGTTAAAAGTTTACGGTAGAGTAATGCTTTTACTTACCGTAACTTTTACTTACCGTAAAAGTTTACGGTAAGTAAAGTACGGTTAAAGAGTTATGCCCAATACGGAATTATTTTTGGTGTTACATTTGGCGATATTTCGGCAAAACTCGCCAAGGTCGATTACAAATGGGGATATTTTGGGCATAGACCAAACAATGACTGACTGCAGACATAATACATTGAAGATATCCCCATATACCATGATGTATTGAAATTCTTTTGGAGGTCCTGTAAATGCTATCCAGTAGATTGAAACCAAAAATCGAGGTGCAGACTTTGTGCCAAAAGTCGCGAAGCTTGGCGACTTTTGGCGCAAATTTTGAGGGAGGCACATGATCATCGTCGCACCATCATCTAACTATATGGTAGGATGGCACTGTGCTTGAAATGAATGAAAGTCTCTAAAACTGCCATTCACCGTAAGGTGTTGGAATTCTTTTCGGTGTTTCTGTAGAAGAACTATAAGTGATAAAGACTATTTTTGATGAAGATATTCATTTTGTAATCCTTAACAACATATATCAGTTTTGATGCCTTCAAAATACCTTAATATCTGAAAAATAACTTTAATGAATTTCTGCCCAAAGAGCGTAATTATTGGAATTCTTTTGGGGTTTCCTCTCAATAAATTATCTAGTCGATTGGAACCAAAAAGGGAGGTGCACAGCTCGATGTTACAATAATCCTAAATGTAAAATTTTAACATTCTATGACTAATTGTTTTTGGGATACTCGAATTACGTAGGTACAGAAGTCGGGGAAAACCTGGTCGAATTATACGTGTGATCCGTCAAAATACAACACCCTATTCGTGTGCCTCAGATTCATCAAAGGCTTCGGTTTCGTTGCGCCATGTTTTCGGCTTTGGTTGGCGGCACTGAAGCAATAACCACCCCACGCCTCCGTGCAAACATTAATTAACCCTTTAACGTGCAGTGTTCCCTCTCTGGGAACACCAAACTCTGACGTTTTGACTGTTGCCAGTCACGAAGAATAGGTTGGATTTCTATAAATATACTTGCGCGTGACATAGCTCTACGAGAATCCTTTACTTTTTAGCACGTCTTTTCCCGTCAAAAAATGGTCACGATTCTTTTTAACAGCACTGACATCTGCTGAAAAAATGGAAAAATGCGAGAACAGCTGGATAGATGGCCCAATGCTGAAAAAAGGGCAGCCGTTGCCATCGCTCGACTTAACGACCAGCAAGAGGGCAGACGATCGAAACGTTCATCGCGTGCCACAGATCTAGAGCCCTTTTTTGTCGACAGCTGGCACAACCAGTCTGCGTCAAAAACGGGTCTCTAGATCTGTGGCGTGCGATGAACGTTTCGATCGTCCGCCATCTTGCTGGTAGTTCAGTTGAGCCATGGCAACGGCTGCCCTTTTTTCAGCATTGGGAAAGAGTTGCGCCTCAAAGAGTTAAACACACTGGCAGCTTCCGGGGATTTTCATAATACGATGTAATGGATCGGCGATGCTGCAGCTTGGAAGGGAGTCAATAAGATTCTAAGCCTCTAAAATTGAATGTCCCCACCTCCGTCGTGCTCGGCTTGTGGACAGTTTCAGAATCATTCCAGTGCTCGTCGCACACATTTTATTGTCATGTACTCAATGTTATGATTTTGCCGAACCCGAAAAAAAAGGGGCTTTGATGTAATATATTAATGTACCCGGGTGTCCATATAAGTTCTCCTAATGGAACCGACGAGAAGGCAAAACGGAACTGGTCCACTTTTTGCCGATTTTAAACATCCTGCACCGTGACCTAAATGTGAAGTCATTGCGACGTGCAAGACCGTCAGGGAACGTCGCGAATGAGTCACAAATAAGTCACCTTCACTGTCCAATGTCCTTCTGTGGCAACGTCACAATGTGACGTCACCATGAAGTCACACGGTGATTTGTGCACGACATTGTGACTTCAATGCGACGTAACAGCGCCGTCACATTCACAAGCACTGTGACTTAAATGTTGCACTGATTTAAAACTGAAAAAAAAAAAATTTGAGAAATTAGCAAAATTACTTAAATTTCACAAAAGCATAAAAAAAAGGCCGCATTCGTAAACGCCAAACGAGTTGCACTCGTGCAACGAGTTTCTATCTAAGTTGTTCGTAAAGGAAACTGAGTGCTTTCAGTTTAAATACTAGAGCGTTCGTATACAAAACTGGGTTCAATTAGTTTCAAGCGAAGTAAACTGAGAACAAATTAGGTTCGTTGAGTTTTACTTTCTGCGCGTTGTTTTTGTTTAGAAATAGCGTCCGTTGTTATGGAATAGTATGATGTTATGAAAAGTATTTTACGTTTGCTGAAGCTGCAAATATTAGTTTTTCGAGCAGGAAATTGAGGCCATAGGCATACGTTAGAAACTGCTACGAAGGTACATACTTTTTCAAAGGTAATCATTTTCTTGTATTTTTCATTTTAGTAAATTCAAAAATGCATGTTTTAGTGTCGAGATTGAAGTTGATTTAAACCGTTATTTGCGAAATTTGAATTTCTCTTACTAAATACTTTTGAAAGAATGAAGTTTAAGGTGAAATTTCTAAATTTTAATCTGTGCACTTCAATGATGGCCATTCTTTCTTTTAAAAATCCTGTTGATTTTATATTGAGTATGTGCTAAAAACTCTCCTCAGCAAAGTTAACGTATTCGCGAATTGTAAACAAACACGTCTCCAAGGCGACGAAACTCAATAAACTGAAGTTGTTCGTAAAGGCAAAAGAAACTGATAACCACTGACAGCACTCAACACACGCATTCCAGTTTTCTTCCGAAAACTCGTGCAACGAGTTTGTCGTTTACGAATGCAGCCAAAGTAGCAAGGCGAGTACCAATACAGCAAAGTCAAAATTTAGTCGCATGGTGCTTTCAAAAGTAGCAAAAATTGCGAAAAGTCGCAAGATCTGGCAAGACGTCACAAACGGTCCGACACGTTGACGTCACAAGGAAGTCACAAGCTATTGTCACTGGCAAGTCACACTCTGACTTCCAGTTGGCGTCACTTATGGTAACCAGTGTGACTGCGACCTGTGTGACTCACAGGGACGTCACGGCGACCTCATTGTGACGTTCCGTGCCATTAGGGACATTTTTAGATTGAACACAATCTAAAAATGGCTATGGATGCTCACCATTGAGTGCAAGAACCCTCCCCCCCAAAAAAAAAAATCCTCCTTTTTCGATGGTAGGTGTGAGAGATCGAAAAAGCCAATCGGAAGTCAAAAGGGAATAACTCCAGGACGTTTATAGATCACTAAAACGGGGTTGATACATAGAGCAGATATGAGGGATAGAGAGCACTTCGGCAACCCTAACTTGAGGCACTTGTCTCCGCAGCTGAGAGGTTTTTGATTTTATAAACGTAAGGGGGGTAAGGAGTATTTCGGAATGGCATGCCTTATGACGGCTTTTTAAATTCGCACGCGGTATTTGTTTCTAGCAAACTGGGTTACAGTGGCGGCTCGTGGGATACAGCAAGTACAGCCGGGCTGCAATTGAAATTATCAGCACATACTTTAAAATAATTTATTCTACTAATTTTCCTAAATTCAGATTAGAATTGTGGAATTTCTAAGGTAAATTAAAAAAATCTCAAAAACAAAACCAAACAAAAAAAAACCGTATTGTGGCCGGATCGCTCATTCAGAAAAAAAGCACTTTAATCTTCCCGCAATTCAATTGGGGAAATCTTCGGTTCAGCCCAGAGCGCTGATAAGAAAATTGGCAGCACCGTTGCCATGACAACGATTACATAAGCAGTCCCTCCGGCATAGGCTATAATGGAGGTACGCAGCTAAGACTCAGCTCGTGACAGATTTCCAAACATTGGCAGCACCTGTGGATTCGACTCACTGATTGGCTCGAGAAGTGAGGGAGGGGGTAAGGAGAATATATGTTCGGAAAACTCTCGACTTTATATTGCTGAATTTAACAAGAAGGTAAGTCTGAATAGACGCTTATGAATAGACAATTACCCATCAAAGCTGTATTGTTTTTAAGTAAGCAAGTACTGGCTTTTAAAGAGCTTTTAAAAGCTCTTTTAAAGGCTTTTAAAGAGCTTTTAAAATTATAGATATCTGAATTAAAACAACGCCTTTTTATGAGGGCATCACTGACCGATTCGCAAGTTTAAAAGAAAGGAGGTTTGATTTGACCTATAAAAAATAAGTAAGTTTTCTTTTCTTTTTTTCTTCTTTTTCTTTTCTTCTCAAGTTATCGTTACAATAGAACATTCTAAGGAAGCTTCGAATCAGACACGGATTAATGCAATTTTGAGGATAAGAGCGGCTGGTTGAAATTTATGTCCATTTTATGGAAGTAAAATAGGATCTCTTACATTTTTATGTAATTTCTTTTTTTTTTTCCTCGGTAAGGGCTTAATCCGCCAACTTTCGAATTCAGTAACAAGGATTTTCCATTCCTGTCCGGAGGAGGGGGGGGGGCTCATATGCTTCCGGCTGCACTAACAGTTTTGACCACGGGCCGCCACTGCTGGGTTAGGCATTTCGGTTTGTAGTGCAGTTCTTAGTAGATAAATCAGATCGTGTAGACGTGAATTATTTTCACTTTTTACCGTGAGACCGCCTAAGCGTCGAAAATGATTAACTGAGCTTGAAATAGCTCAATGAATTGGGATCATATTTTGTAGATCGTCTTTCTCTTTTCACGAAGTGCTTGGAACTTTTCTCACGGCATGTTGCTGAGACGTACATCTTAAATTGTAATAATTTTTTAAAGCTTTTTTTTTCCTTCTCAAAAATGTGCATAGATGAAAATGCGTTTCATAACATTTATAGATGAAGAGGCGTTTTGTTTAATTAATTAAAAAAAGAAAAAAATATGTTTTTGACAGCTGGAACGCCTATTTAATTGCATAGATTGCACAATCTCTCTTCGGTGTGCCTGGTAGCAGCCAGAGGCGCCGACTTTACAAAATTTCTGTGGGTGCCCTAAAAGTCCGTGGGGGGGGGGGGTTAATAAAATGTCGCCAACTACCCTTCAATCTTTTCCTAGCACAAGGTTTGTAATTTTGATAAAGGATCGCTAAGTTTGGTGCCAAAACGTGACAATTTATTTTAAAGGGGAGTATAGTTGGAATGTACTTGGCTAAGATTGTAAAATAGTTTTAGTAGGTGATTTTAAGATAGATTTCGATTCTGAAGATGGATTTTTATGGAACAAGGAAGAAAAATACGGCACACTCATGAATAACGATACACTTTCCAACTTTATGGAATCTTTTCCAACTACCCTTCAATCTTTTCCTATTATTATTTGCTTCCTTGCTCGTAACTACTCAATCATTTGACTTTTCGTGCACATTTTTACCAGTGGGAAATGGGTAATATAAATAATCATTTTAGCTCCACATAAAATATCCAATATCTGAGGGTATAGATCGAAGAAACGATATCTGTCTCACGGTTTTGGTACACAAATTAAAATAAACTAATTGCACCAAGGATTCGAAAAAATTCAGGATAATTCTTTACAAGCTGCACTACACACTGCAATAAATTCGAAAACTTTCATGAAACTTTCAGAAAAAAATCTTAAATGTGGAACTGCACAGCAAAATATTTCTAAGAGTGGCCATTCTGCAAAAAAATTTCGTTTATTCGGGTGTCTAGTACAGCTTGTGAACCTACATCATAAAAATTATGAAGTGCTTGAGATAATTAGTTTTATTTTTTGTATTTATATACCAAAATTGCGTGTTTTTTTCCCAGCGCTGAAGGTTAGGGATGGACGCGAGACGAAAAATAAGCGTCTCGCGTCTCGCAAAATAGCCTAAAAGCTTGTCTCGTCTCGCCAAAATCTCTATATCGTAATGTTTAAAATGTGTGTCTCGTCTCGCAAAAAAGCTGTAAATCTCTGTCTCGTCTCGCAAAAAAGTCGTCTCGCCTCTATCCCTACTGAAGGTGACATTCAAAGTTTAATTTAAGTGAATAGTGTGAATTTTGGCATCCGATTATCTATACTACGGTGAAGCAACGCTGGGCATAGAATGAAAGTCTCCACCGTTGTGTCTTTAGTAACGCTAACAGCAAACCAGTTAAAATCAAGATTCTTTTTAAAGTAATAAAGTATTTCTGATGAAATGCCCTTCTTTTAGAAAAATCTGCTTGTGCTGGAGTCACCTTAAATTTGTTTGCCTTACGCAAATTCTCTGTCAAAATTCGAGAATTCCTGGGCGCACACCCTCTTTGCCCTTGTAATAAATCAGACCCGAAAGAGGTGTATTACACTATTTCACTTTTTTTTTTTTTACTTTTAGCGATAGAATTTTGATTAGTTTTAACTAATCATTATAAATTTCAAAGCAAAAGAAAAGTGTATTGGGGGGAAAAAACATGAAACAATAATATCACAATCAGTCAAATTTCTTGTCATGTAAATGGAAATTTTGTATAAAAAGTGATTCAGTTTTCGAATGTAACAATTCACGATCAATGTTATTATTGTTTAATCTATCTCATCCCTGTCTGAAATCCTCGGAGTTTTCAAAAAATGTTATTCATAGTATTGTTTCTCAGCTCATTCATTTCCTGCATTTTTTTTTTTTTTTTACATTTTTGTACCCCTATAAACAGCTGCATCTAAGCCTTGACTATTTTCTTTTCTTTTTTTTCCAACAAATTAAAAAAAATTACAAACATTATACCTTTAAAATCAAACTAGATAATTTCCTCAGAATGAATTAATGCAACGTTTTCTATGTTGAAATGTGTGTAGGACCACATAAAAAAAGATTGGTAACTATTTAAATGCAAACAGAAAAATAAAGCAGAACAAAAAAAGTTGTTTATCTTGGAGTTAATAATTATTCAAAAAATATTTTGAATTTTTGGCCATATAACCTCCAGGCATGATTTTGAGCATCCTCCTGAAGTAGAACTATTTTACCCTCTACCATTATGTGGTCAAATTTGCAAAATTACGAGAGACATACATTTCAGTAATGTGTTTTCATGCACCCATGATTTCAGTATAATTTTACAAAAATAGCATTGGGCTAGATCAAAGCAAATAGTACCTAATTCCGCTTTGTCAAACAAGAACAAAAATTGAACAAAATATTCGCAGAAAATGAAACGGAAGGCATCTCGAAATGTTAGTGTGGACGACAGTCTGTTCCACCCTTTTTAATAAATAACTGAGCACTAAAATCATTCAAAAATAAGAAAAGGAAATTGAGACATTAGAAGAAAGTGACACAAACCTTTATACCTTAGAAGCCTGGCCTCAGTCTCATTCAATTAACACCAAAGCACCGACACTTTTTGATGAATGGGCATCTTTTTTTGTTCCAGAGACATACAAAGTGTTGTATATTAGGTGCTTGTAAACAGACAGACCTTGATGTTCTCTATTTACATTAAAACTATTAAACCTACTCACTTCAGAATCCTGAAGTAATACTATTAGAACTATCTCAAAACATTTTCATAATGGGAATGAGTCTTTCAATTAACTCCTGTGTTATCTTTCCCGCGTGAACTTCTGATTGTAGCCAGCGGCTTTGTCTCAAATTCTCCGTTTTCCGGTACTCTTGGGCTAACATAGTATCATTGTATTCATACATTTTCCCATGGGGGACGAGGATTCTGGGATGAGGTCTGTTTGTGTGGGTCAGAAAGGGGGGGGGGCACAGAGGCAAAGTTATTGCCTGTGGGGCTGTAGGTAGAGCCCCTAGCTGTAGGGAGTCGCACATCACATTGTGAAAAAGCTTTGAATTTCAGAAAGACATTGTTTCCATGGGCGCCAGATAGGAAGGCAAGTGGCAGTGGGGGATTGAGATTTGAGCCCGCCTAGTATAGTAAACATTTTTACAGCATACTGAACTTCTAAGTATTATTTTCGTGCTAAAATATCTGAAAGTTAAGATGACCCCCATACACCTCTAAATAAGTACTCATATGAGAAACTATTATAATTATTATTATTATTTTAAGTAGACAAAAATATTACCTGTTTGGATTCCTTTTTTTTTTTCATGCACTTTTTAAAATTTTAGAGTATGTGCTAAGTTACTACTTATTGGAATTTTATTATAATTACTCCAGTTCCGAGGCAATAAGGCTGTATGCCGAAGAAACAAAATCTGCATAACGGTCTTAGTACACAAATTAAAGTAGACTATCGCACCAAGGATTCGAAAAAATTATGATGATTCTTTATAAGCTGCACTACATACCGAAATAAAGAATAACACTTCTTTAAAATTTTCGATTTTTAAGAATTTTTTCTAAAAGTTTCGTAAATGATACAGGTTTATTGTGTATTTCAGTGTATAGTGGAGTTTCTAAAACATACATCCTAAAAATTTGAAATATTTGACATAATTAATTTTTTTTGAATCTGTGTACCAAAATTTCATTTTTTTTTCCGAACCACAGCGATAAGCTGAAAGTAGCTGTCATTCAGTTGCCTTTAAACAGGGTTTAATTTCTATTCAAATTTCTATTCCCTGATTTTTTCTATTGCAATTTACAAAATTAATAACCTAATTTAAGGTATTATTAAGTTAATTTTTGTTACCTCTGTATTATTTTGCGATGTAATAAAATTAATATCAGCAAAAACAATTACGATGGTACTTAAAAATTTAAATTTAGTGTAAAATTTCACCAAGAAGTAGTGGAGCTGAGCTCCTTCCCATGCAAATTAAGCACTTCCTTTAAATACATGCAAGTATTTAGCACCCACGAAAACTTTTCTGTGGGTGCTTGAGATCTGACATACTACATAAAAAAAACAATTGTCCCTCACTAAAATTTTATTTTCGAATTATGCAGTTGCAAAGCACTCGTCGTCATCAGTGGCGTGACTATGCCGTTAGGGCCCGTAATGAATTCATTGGATAGGGTCCTTCCTCATTGTACAGAATCTCAACCAACATGTTGCAGTTCACTTTTTCTAGCTTTCTATTTGGGAAAGCCTCCCCCTCCGTCCGGGGTACCATGGCTTTTGCCCGTTCTACCGCCCTATAGTTACGCCAGGGTCATTCCACGTCAGATCAAACAGTGCAGTTCACCACACCAACTCGGATTTTTCTCAAATTTTATATAGATGATTTATAGGCTAAGACATCAAGAAATCTCAATTTTGAAGGTTCTACGATAATTAATTACCGAGAAATTAATTATGCAAATTTTTAAGTTTTCTGCAAGATGCGCCAATTTTTTTCTCAATTCCTTAAATAACTCCTTACCTGTAAAAGTTACTGAAGTGAAAATTTGTTTCTAGGAGTAACTTTTTACGCTGATTCCAAAAATGTTATCGAAATTTGCGTATATTCTATAGTTTATGCATGAGCACTGCATTTGCTGAAAAACATCATGAATTTTTTTCGGCATGTCTGATCACAGACACATGTTTTAAATTTTTATATGTTGTTAAGATGGAATAATCCTACATCCCAAAATAATTTCATCTTGGCTTTCTGCTCAGGAGCAGAGAAAAAAAAATTGTATGTATGTACCTATATATGAGGGTTTTCATATGCAATATTTATACTGAAGATGAGAAAATTCAGAAGAGTTAGTCAATTTTCCTAGCCTTTTAAATTGATAAGTTTAACTACTACTCAAGGCATTTTCAAAAATTAGAAAATATACCAAAGTGCTTGTATCGGAAAACGTAAAACAAACAAACAACAAAAAATGCATATCACACACAGTGTTAAATTAAAAAAAATTCTAAGGTTAAAATTTTGAATTACTTTTAATTTAACCCTGTTGTTTTTGGCAATCATCCATCAGCCAATAAATCTTTGTAATTCTGTATGACATTCAAGTCAATAGAAGGAACAAAGTTTATTGAAAAAATTGAATTCCTGTAAATTACAGTACTTATTTACCTTTAACAGAATGGGAACGAAATTGTGCTTTGGCTAGTTTTGTGGATACAGCAATTTGAAATAGGTTTTACTGTATACTGTATTAAATTTTTATTGTTACAACAACTAGCATAGCAATGTCAGGCACATTGTCAAATTGCACATTGGTGATATATTGCAGAATAAATGTCATGTAACCAGATATTCAGGGCAAACTTTTACGTCTACCCTCCTAGGAGGATTATATTCGAAATGTTCTGAAATGGATTTTTAGGCATTCTTGAGTGTTGTGTATTTTACAGCAAGAATTTTATCGATATCTCTTTTCGTCTTTGAGATCCCGCAGAATATGTGAACACAGCATTTTGGGCCTTTATCCTCCATAAATTACGAACTTTGGAAAGTACTCTAGCACCAACGCTATAAAATCCCACTCGTACTAAATTTCGTGTTATTATCTTCAGTACCTTTGGCCAGTGGCGGATCCAGAAAGTCTGTTTTGGGAGGGGCTAAATTTTGAGAAAAGCTTATTTCACCCAAACAAAATGTACAGTAAAGCAAAATTTTAGTCTAAACCAATGTAAAAGCTTTTCGGAGGGGCTAAGGGATTAAAAAATGCCATTTTACATACTCAAAGTGCATAATGAAGCAGAATGTTACCCTTTAGCAATCTCTTTGGGGGGGCTGAAGCCCCCTAGCCCCTCCCCTGAATCCGCTACTGCCTTTGGCTAGGCAAAATATTGACCTACGCCTTTGGAAAATACTCTAATCTAGCACCTACACTATAAAATCCCACTCGTGCTAAATTTCGTGTTATGAGCTTCAGTAGTTTTGGCTAGGCAAAATATTGACATACGGAAAACGGATAGAACTTTCTGGTAGACCTAATATATATATATATATATACATATATGTGTTCTTATACGAAACATTGTTCTTTCTTTTGAGTTCAATATCATACACGCTGATTTACGCTGATTCCAAAAATGTTATCGAAATTTGCGTATATTCTATAGTTTATGCATGAGCACTGCATTTGCTGAAAAACATCATGAATTTTTTTCGGCATGTCTGATCACAGACACATGTTTTAAATTTTTATATGTTGTTAAGATGGAATAATCCTACATCCCAAAATAATTTCATCTTGGCTTTCTGCTCAGGAGCAGAGAAAAAAAAAATTGTATGTATGTACCTATATATGAGGGTTTTCATATGCAATATTTATACTGAAGATGAGAAAATTCAGAAGAGTTAGTCAATTTTCCTAGCCTTTTAAATTGATAAGTTTAACTACTACTCAAGGCATTTTCAAAAATTAGAAAATATACCAAAGTGCTTGCATCGGAAAACGTAAAACAAACAACAAAAAATGCATGTAAAACAATGTTAAATTAAAAAGAATTCTAAAGTTAAAATTTAGAATTATTTTTAATTGAACCCTGTTGTTTTTGGCAGTCATCCATCAGCCAATAAATCTTTGGAATTCTGTATGATATTGAACTCAAAAGAAAGAACAATGTTTCGTATAAGAACACATATATGTATATATATATATATATATTAGGTCTACCAGAAAGTTCTATCCGTTTTCCGTATGTCAATATTTTGCCTAGCCAAAACTACTGAAGCTCATAACACGAAATTTAGCACGAGTGGGATTTTATAGTGTAGGTGCTAGATTAGAGTATTTTCCAAAGGCGTAGGTCAATATTTTGCCTAGCCAAAGGCAGTAGCGGATTCAGGGGAGGGGCTAGGGGGCTTCAGCCCCCCCCAAAGAGATTGCTAAAGGGTAACATTCTGCTTCATTATGCACTTTGAGTATGTAAAATGGCATTTTTTAATCCCTTAGCCCCTCCGAAAAGCTTTTACATTGGTTTAGACTAAAATTTTGCTTTACTGTACATTTTGTTTGGGTGAAATAAGCTTTTCTCAAAATTTAGCCCCTCCCAAAACAGACTTTCTGGATCCGCCACTGGCCAAAGGTACTGAAGATAATAACACGAAATTTAGTACGAGTGGGATTTTATAGCGTTGGTGCTAGAGTACTTTCCAAAATTCGTAATTTATGGAGGATAAAGGCCCAAAATGCTGTGTTCACATATTCTGCGGGATCTCAAAGACGAAAAGAGATATCGATAAAATTCTTGCTGTAAAATACACAACACTCAAGAATGCCTAAAAATCCATTTCAGAACATTTCGAATATAATCCTCCTAGGAGGGTAGACGTAAAAGTTTGCCCTGAATATCTGGTTACATGACATTTATTCTGCAATATATCACCAATGTGCAATTTGACAATGTGCCTGACATTGCTATGCTAGTTGTTGTAACAATAAAAATTTAATACAGTATACAGTAAAACCTATTTCAAATTGCTGTATCCACAAAACTAGCCAAAGCACAATTTCGTTCCCATTCTGTTAAAGGTAAATAAGTACTGTAATTTACAGGAATTCAATTTTTTCAATAAACTTTGTTCCTTCTATTGACTTGAATGTCATACAGAATTACAAAGATTTATTGGCTGATGGATGATTGCCAAAAACAACAGGGTTAAATTAAAAGTAATTCAAAATTTTAACTTTAGAATTTTTTTTAATTTAACACTGTGTGTGATATGCATTTTTTGTTGTTTGTTTGTTTTACGTTTTCCGATACAAGCACTTTGGTATATTTTCTAATTTTTGAAAATGCCTTGAGTAGTAGTTAAACTTATCAATTTAAAAGGCTAGGAAAATTGACTAACTCTTCTGAATTTTCTCATCTTCAGTATAAATATTGCATATGAAAACCCTCATATATAGGTACATACATACAATTTTTTTTTTCTCTGCTCCTGAGCAGAAAGCCAAGATGAAATTATTTTGGGATGTAGGATTATTCCATCTTAACAACATATAAAAATTTAAAACATGTGTCTGTGATCAGACATGCCGAAAAAAATTCATGATGTTTTTCAGCAAATGCAGTGCTCATGCATAAACTATAGAATATACGCAAATTTCGATAACATTTTTGGAATCAGCGTAAAAAGTTACTCCTAGAAACAAATTTTCACTTCAGTAACTTTTACAGGTAAGGAGTTATTTAAGGAATTGAGAAAAAAGTTGGCGCATCTTGCAGAAAACTTAAAAATTTGCATAATTAATTTTTCGGTAATTAATTATCGTAGAACCTTCAAAATTGAGATTTGTTGATGTCTTAGCCTATAAATCCTCTATATAAAATTTGAGGAAAATCTAAGTTGGTGTGGTGAACTTTCTCCAGTTTTGTGTTTGATTTGACGTGGAATGACCCGCCAGTGATTGTCTCATCGAAGTTCCTCATGCGCATCTAAATTATAAAGGACATGAGTGCTCATATAGGGAAGTAGGTGGGGGCTCGGGTCCCTCCCTCCAGCCGTCGGTATAGAGAACATTTTTATATTATCTAACCTTTTTTTCACTATTTCAGTACTAAAATGTTTGAAAGCGCGATTGCCGATGACCTTACAAATGCCAGAAATAACCCCTCCCCCCCTCCTTTTAACGTACTCATATGGACGTCCATGCCGAAGCACCCACATACATTTGGCCTCATTAAAGAGTTTCTTTTAAACTTTTAAAATATCACACAACTAATAAGCAAATAAAGCATTTTAGTACTGAAATAATGCAAAAAGTTCCGTATGCTTTACAAATATTCATATTACGTAATGGCATAATTGGGGCGGGGGGGGGGAACCCTCCTTGAGTGTACATCACTGTGTTGGGGTTATCAGACGGTTTCTGGTGCTCAGCATCCAACGTAATTTTTTTTACAAGCCCAAAGCACCCACATAAACGTCTTTTCCTAGCCCTTTCTGGGAATTTCAAATTATGACTTGGCACTAAAATTTCTGTGGGTGCTCCGCACCCACAGAATTTTTCCAGTGGGTGCTTGAGCCCCGGAGCACCCACGTAGTCGGCGCCACTGGTAGCAGCGCCAAACTCAAGAGCGGCAGAAAAGAGAAATTCTTCTTATTCGCGTTTTTCGCTCCGTTTGGAAAGGCGTGTGTAGTATCGCAGGTGGCCATGACGCTAGAGGTAAAGCTTTTATCCTAGGAACTCCAATAACCCCACCCCACTTTAGTTCGGTTCAGTTGTACATTTTATTTCGATCAAACCAGCTTTTCTATAGAATTAACTCCTCCGAAAAGGGTTTATTTAAAATAATATACCAATATATGATATTTTAGTTTGATTGAAAGAGGATTTTTTTTTATTCAGCACATTACACGCTACGGTAATTTGCATAACTTCTCCAATATTGCCTTCATTGCGTAAGGACATATAATGACATTAATGAATATTTTTAAAACATGTACAAAGTTTTTGTAAGTAAATCTAAAGCTTCCAGCCCAAACTGAAAAAGTAATGCAAAATTTCTTACCTCTGTCAAGGAATTGAATTATTTGTTAGTAGACATAGAACATTTGCTCTCGCATAAATTTATGAGCACTTAGGAATGTGTTGTGCTGATTTCGGAAATTTGTCATTGGTCATGATTAGTTAGAGTAATTTCTAGTCAATATCATATGTTAAGATATTTGAGAAACAGTCGGTGTTGGGATAAGTAATTCTCTGTTAAGTATGCAGTACACAGTATTAGCAATAGTACGCAATGAGTACTCGTGAGCAAAGCCACTTATAAAAATGAAGTAGCACTGATTATGTTGACACCCAGTACGCAGACAACTTTACGCAAAAAAAAAAAAAACCAAAATTGTTTCATTTTCGCCTGCCTTGAATGTAGCCCCACCTTTACTTCTAACACCCATACATAAACTTTTTACACTTAAAAAGTGTTACTTGTCATTTTTCTAAAATTCCTATTTTTTATGTAAGCTTTAATTATTTAATTTCAAATGTTTGTTGCTGATATTGAGAAACAAATTGTTTTATTGTGGGCGTTCATTTCTATTAAGGAGGCGGAGCTTTTCCCGCCCAGCGCTTTATAACTAGTTGGGGGAAAACGTACTTATACGTAACTAATCAGCAATGTGTTAATAGTATCCCGACTTTCCAACCTAATGTGGCGAAAGAGTAGACCGGATTAAAAAAAAAAAAAAAGAAAGAAAGAAATAAGAAGAAGAAGAAAGAAAGAAAAGCCGGAGTACTAAAAATATTTGCTCATTTCTTTTCACCCCGCAACTTCCAAGATATTAAATTTGTTACACATTATAAGATACAATTTCGGACAGCCGCAATTTCACTCTGGTAATCGAGACGGGTTAATTATACGATTATTCGGGTAATCGAGAATTTATACTATTTTAAACAAAAAGGTTTATACTGTTCTTTCTCTTCTCTTTTCCTGTACCTCAAGCACTCACCATCGAGGTCTACTGAGATTTTGGATCCATAAAAATGCATACCCGAAGCCGAATATTTTCACATCGGTGGTTTAAGTGTGTTACTATGCTAAAAGTAGAAGTGCACAAGCTGCCAGGGCCCTAATACACAAATAGGAGTACCGTTTCAAAGACATTCATACTATCTTCTCTTCAAATTGTAGGGACAGCGCGAACGCAGTCCCAGCTACCAAAAATTATGCACCCCAAGCAACCGCAAGGTGCGGATGTGGCGAACGTCAGCCCCTCGAAGTGCAATGAAGGGCCTCTGCTCGGGGGAGCCTCCTTCTTGATCAAGGTTGACCCCAGTGCCAGGTAAGTATGAAGTCAGAAGTTGGGTTAAACTATGATTAGTAATTCTCTGTATGATAAAAGTGGTGAGGAAACTTTTCAAGCCTTTTTTTTTTAGAGTTGTAAAATTTGTTTTCATAATGCTATTAATGCAGCAAAACATTCTGCTCTAAGTAAAGCAAAGTGTACTCAAATTACTTTCAATAGATTTTCTACCTTTCATGCAAAGAAAAAAAATCTGGAGTGACTCCACTCGACTTTCTGAACACTTACGATTAAGATCATTACCAAACATTTAAATACATTTTAATCGATGAATAATTCAAATATATATACCGAATTGAAGCTCAATCGAATGTACCGTTTAAACGCTAGCGCGCTTTCAAGAATTTCTCCCCATAAGCCATAATGTAAAATAAATCTTTGTCGTAGCCCTGTAGAAAAAATATAAGTTCTATACTCATCAAAATCAATACCGGTTTTACGACGGTGGTTTATAACATGTATACCCAATTTGAGCTCAATCGAATGTACCGTTTAAACGCTAGCGCACTTTCGAGAATTCCTCCCCACAGGCCATAACGTAAAAGAAATATTTGTCGTAACCCTGTAGAAAAATTATAAGTCCTATACACACCAAAATCAATACCGGTCCTGCGACGGTGGTTTATAACATATACACCCGATTTGAGCTCAATCGAATGCCCCGTCCCGGAGCTATCGTGTTCACTCACATACACACAAACACACACACACACACATACATACATCTCGTACAAATAGCATGAACGATTTCAGAAGACCTCAAAACGTGTCCATACACCAAAATCTCGAAGTCGAATTTTTTCATGATTACAATACTTTCCTTACATGGTACATGTTCGGAAAGTAAAAAAGAAAGAAAAAGCAGTTTTCCGCGTACCACGTTAAGGTGCACTTTCTGACAGTATACATTGCGATTTCAGAAATACTTTGTTTTGGAATTCCAATTATCCAAATGCGGATTTTATTAAATTTTGGACTTTATAATCTATTTTCAAACCAGTCCGAATTTGAACTTCTGAAGGAGTAGCCAAAGGAGGGAATACAAGAGTGTACGCCCAGCCCAAATTCAAATATTTCAGTAAATCTGTATAAACTGTTCAATCACTTTATGATTTTCATAAACACTTTGTTTTATAAAATAGTTATTTGAACTCAGTTTTTTGTAAGTTATAATTTAGAATACATTTTTTTTTCCCAAGAGAAATCTTTTTTTGTCTGTTGAAGATGTAGCCAACGATGGATATACGCCCACCTCATAACAACATTTGTCAATTTAGACAAATTGTTGAATTATTTGCGACTTTAAAGGATAATTTGCTTTGGAGAGCAATTAGTAAAATTGATTTATCATTAAAAGCTGTAATTTATAATTCTATTTTCTTTTCCAGCAGTAGTCTATTTAGCTGAAGAAGGTTCAGCTGAAGTAAGATGATATACGCCTACTTTTAATTCCAGGATATCTGTAACTACAGATATATTCTTGAATTACTTGCGATTTTCAGGGAGACTTTATTTTAGAGATTAATCCCTTCAATCGATTTTTTAATTAAAACTTGTAATTTATACTCTTTTCTATGTTTTAAGTCAAATGTTCTATGTTTTTTTCTTTCTATGAATGAAAATTTCAATGAAATTCTATGTTTCAAGTCAAAACTTCAGTTTCTAAGAGTTTTTTTTTTTTTTTTTTTTTTCAATATGCGTGCGTAAGTTTGCTATTCTCAAATTCATTTGTAAACCAAAAGCTGAGAACTTACGAAGCAGACTAATTGAAAAATAAAGCGTTCACTATTTATAACGAATTTTAATAAAAAATTGAAACTTCTGATTAATGATTTTTTCAATCTGTAACTTCTTAACGAACAAGGGTGTTGCTGAAGGAAGGGTTATCAGAAATAATAACTTTAACATTTTGCAGGAAAATAGAATATTTTGAAATTACATATTTCAGGTCGAATTAATTTCAGTTTCTGAGAGAATTTTTTAAAAGTAGAAATTATATATATAAATTTCTCAGGTTTATTTGTTAACTAATAATTGAAAATCTATGAAGCAAACGACTTGAAATCTCAACTATGATTATTATTTAAAATTAATTTTACGTAAAACGTGCAACTGGTAACTGATAAATCGTTCCAGTCAGTATGTTTTCAACCACCAGGGGGGCGGCCACAAGAAGGGATGGAATTTTCAGATAATAATAATAATAATAGGAGAATTTTCAAGCAGAATTAGAATGCATTGAAATTCTTATTCGGGTCAAATTTAACTTTTATCTTATTATTATTGTTATTATTTTTAAAGCTGCGCATATAGTGATGTGTTTAAACTCATTTTTCGGGCCTGGTATTTCTAATTCAAGCCCGCCCGATATTATTTATATTGGAGCCCGATCCTAAAACTCCTGGTAATTAAGAAATAAAAGCCGATTCTTTCATTGAAAGAATATCAAAAGTTTTGCTGCTTTGTGAAAATTAGACAAATATTTCAAATTTTTAATGCACTTTCTAATAGCAAACTCTTAATGCACTTTCTAATTCTTTATTCTTCCCATGAATAACTTTAAAAAAATGGGTATAAATGAGCATGTTCAATAAACGTGAAATTTCTCATGAGCCCGAGCCCATATATGATCGTGTGAGTAAATCTTTATTCCCCAAACCTATTTACCAATAATTGATAATTTTTGAAATAGAGCACTTGAAAACCCAAATTTTACAGGACTTAAAATGAGTTTCAATTAAAAATTCCAACTTATAGCGGGTAATAATTTATTTTTAATCTGAAAGGGAGCGGCTACAGTAGAATTATAGGATTTAGATATTTAGCACGATGCATCTACTTTTAAACTTTTTTCAAAACATGAATTTAGAACTATTGAACTGAAACTGAATAATTTTTTTGTTAAAGTTCCTATAAAGAAATAAAAAGTTACATATTTTTATGAAAGCCAGAAAGAAAATGATGTAAGCACAAATAATGATTTGGTGGTATTCTCGAATGTCTGTGGCGATATTCTCAAAGTCCTTAAATCAACAAATTTCAGTTTCCTCTTTGAAACCCTCCATCATTATTTTTTACTGGTATTATTATTTTTAATTTATTATTACCGCATTAATCCTCTGAACAATTTCTTCAAATCTAAAATAAATTTCCCTTTTACAAATTAAGTGAGTTAAGACAAAAGATCACATGACAAGAAGAAACTTTTAAAACAAATAATCTATGTGCAAGAGTGCAATTTATTTTAGATTTGCAGAAATTGTTCAGAGAATTAATGGAATAATGATAAATTAAAAATAAAATACTAGTAAAAAGTAATGATGGATTGTTTCATGGGGAAAACTGAAATTTGTTGACAGATTTAATTTCATGCGTACATATAACAAAGTAACCAGCCAATTGGGAAACTATACATAGCCATTTTTCAAAGTGCAAATATGATTCGAATTACTTAGGAAACATACTCACAGGAAATGCTTTATTTACTTTTAACATGGCATGAAGTTAATACTGACAGTAACGAATGAACGAAATACATCTAAAGAACTTCTAACATTCATCTGAACAAAACTTTTAAACGAAGAATTATTCATTGAACAGAAACCACCAGTAAAATGATATAGAGAATTACAAAAAGATATTTTCCAAGCCCAATTCGATCATACTTACTTGGCGTCAGAGATACCCTGATCAGGAAGGGGGCTCTCTCGGTCGGAGGCCGCCCATTGCACACCGGGCGGCTGATGTCCGCCACTTCCGCTAAAGGCGGTTGCTTGGGGCGCATAATTTTTGGTAGTCGGGACTGCTTTCGCGCAGGTCCCGGTAATTTAGAAAGTTAGAATGCACACTTCAGCGAATAAGAATTAAGAACCACTTCCCTAAGCATGGGCGCCCCGGCAGCATAGGGCAAGGGGGGGGGCAATGCCTCCCCCCCTGTATTTTTGTATGCAGTATTTTCCCTTGCTTTTTTGCTCTTTCCAACATAGTAACCATACGTTGAAGTAGTCTTTGCCCCCCTGGGAAATATTCTGCCGGCGCCCATGTCCCTAAGGGTAAAAATTTACATAGTTTTCGATCTTCGTGCGACGAGGGAAATAGAGCAACTGTATCCGTTTGTCCTTCCTAAATTACATTTTAGGCATTTATCATTGCTGAATCTCTCTATTCTAAAAAAAAAGTAAGGGCCGCTGTCAAAAGCTTGTTCGCCTATCTTCTCCTGAACCGTGGGGATTTGAATTTCGACTAAGGTGCCCACAGATTCGGAAAATTCCGAGAAACCTGCTAAGCTGACTTGAATTTCGAAAATCGAATTATTTTAGAAGATATTAATAAAACTGAAAAAATAAACATAATGGTTGCCAGATTTGGCATAAAATCATTCATTCCTTTGCAACAAAGCGTTTCCAAGAGTCTAGAATCGCGTGAAATTTACAAACATGAGATAGAATTACGCCCATTTTACGCCAAAATAAAAACTATATGAAATAAGTAACTCAAACTGTGTTACACAAAGTTGACAATTTTCAAATAGTAAGTTCGCTTAGACAACAGGAGTTTAGAATGAGCGATTATTCGTTTTTCCAAAACAAAATAACTAATATCTTGAAAATGAAAAATAATTAAAATGAAGATTATTTTAAAGTCGGTTCGGTCCAGCTGGATTATTTGCTACCAGTAGAAATATTTGGCGGCATTACCTATGTCATTATAGCAGTTATAGTACACTTTGGATATTTGCTAGCACGACGACATGGTATAATTCGTGGCGCTAAGTACGCCAATCTGCAAACGATTATGTAAATGAAAATATGGATAACGGTTTTCCGGTAACCTTAAATGATCAGTAATTATAGGTTGTCAGCATGTGCAAATCGACAAATAATGAAAAGTCGCCATTGGTGGCAAGCTATCCTATCTGTTCCGTAGCTTTTATTAACTTTACATGTACGCAAGTCGCCAAATAATGAAAAATCGCCATGGGTGGCAAATTCGCAAGGTGTCCAATAGGTTTTACATGTAGAACGATAGTTCTACGAGTGACGAAGCCAGCCCCAACCAACCAACCGTAAAACTTCGCAGCACTTATATTCACAGCTAGCTTTTAAATTTTTAAAAGTTCTCTTCTGGATCTCGGAATCTGCTCTAACGAATTTTTTACCATTAATATGTGATTTTAATCGGTGCCAAATTCGATGAGTGACGTCGCCGGTTAAGCTAGGAAAACTCGCTTTTTTTATTTAATCCAGTTCAAAGAGGGAACTATTTAACCCGCGTAAGAAAATACGGAAAATGACTGTGTGATCAAAGGCGGTACACAAGGCAGGGAGTAGGAATACAGTGCTGTAGATCCGTGACAAGATTTATACAAGTTACCTTATATCGTAAACCAGTTTGGTCCTAGACAGCTAGTGCGCTTCGCTTCCGCTTTCTGACCAGATGACTTGGGTTCTATCCCCGACGTCGCACTTTTACGATATGAGCTTTGCATTACTGTCGTTTTTGTTTTATTTCATTTTAAAAAATAATAACAGATTATTATATACTTTACTTATTTTTTCTGTAATTTATTTTGCTATAATTAATAATTAAAAATAGTTAAGACTTTGAATTAAAAAATAATTAATTTAAGTATTTTTTGGTAAAACTCCTTCCTAACTTTTTCTTTAAGTATTAGCTAGCTCTTTAAGTCATTTTGAAGTGCTGCCTTGAAATAAATTACTCTCTCCTCCAGTTTGAAATGAGATTTTATGGGTTTGAAAGGAGGGTTCTTTTAAGCAGTGTCCTTTTAGCTGCTCTAGACAAAGGCCAGGGAAAAAGAACAAGCCTTATAACAGTGAGACCCTACAACTTCTTCTTCCAGAGGGGTCCGATGGTGGTACCTCTCTCTCTCTCTCTCTCTCTCTCTCAAAAAAAAAAAAAAAAAAGAAAGGAAAAAAAAAAAAAGAAGAAGAAGTGACTCTAAGTGAAGACGAATATCACAGTTCAAAAGAATCGCAATGAAAAAGTTAATCTTCAGAAGTCATTAGAAAACTAAGATCCCTAAAGTAACTACATTAAGAAAAGTGAAAAATCTAAATTTTTATGATAAAAATTGATTTATAGATAAGTAGTATATTTATAAGCATTATTAAATTATTACATTGATATATTTTTATTGTGGTTATTGTGGCACAGCTACACGGCTATTTGCCTAACGGAAAGGTTGCCTTGTCAGAGGGCTTTTTAAGGGGTTCTATTGCGTATTCACGTGATATCTGGAGAAAATCGCCCAAAACTCCAGACCGTTAGATCGACAGTCGCGTGCTATTACATTTATAAGTGGTATTATACAATAGCAGTACTTCCCAGTAAGGGACACTCCCCGGTCAAGACATTTACTAGAAACCAACTTCGAGTCGTTTGGCGATATATCGTCAAATTTGGCGACAACACGTGTTTTTATATAATTTAAGAAGTATATAATACTAAAAAGTCAGTCAAAAGTCAACAGCAATGATTTTAACGTTAAAACACATGAAAAATATTTTTGGTCAGGATTTTGACACAAATACTCCACTGTGCGACGGTGGTCTGTAATATATTTATCCAATTTTAGTTGAATCGAATGCACTGTTAAGGAGCTATTATGTTCACGCACACACACACATACGTAAATGTTCGGAAAGTAAAAAGTTATACCCAATTGGCATCGTATTCAGGTACTGATGCAGCATCCACTAAACCGATACAACACGCAATAGGAACTCTACCGACAGCCTATACGATATAATTCACCTAACGTATACCAGTACAAACCGCTACTTCCGCTTAGTATTAACGGAAACTGTAGCAGGGGACGGAAATCATAGGCAACTAAGAACGTCTCAAACGGCCGTTAACACCCGTACACAGAACCGATACCCACCGACCCAGGCCGATCGGTGCCCGCCACCCACCTCGTAGCCCATGCGATGCCCCGGCATGGACGCCCGAAGTTCCACACAGAGACCCAGGACTACGGGGCTCACGTACCTAAAGAGTAATTGTCTTAGATAAAGTTTTCATTCTTGGGAACATCTGAGGCAACAATAGAAGAACTTCGGCAACAATACATACCTCAGCATTTGAATGAAATCCGACTGCGCGTCCATGACATTGTATTCCAACAGTTTGTTGAGCCCCACCATGGCCGAGGGGATAGGCCACTGGATGGGTTAGGTAGCTGAAGTGTGATGGTTCAGGGTTCTGGCCTATAGCGCCGCTATCAATCTAACTTTTCAGAGTTTGGGGGCGGTTTTCTCTAGATGTAACGTGAATGCAGGTCTGAACAATTCCTGGAGCTTTGCGTACATTTTTGACATTCCATACTCTAAAATCCCTTACACTTTTGTTTTAGCTGTTATATTTTGCAGTTTCACGTTTATTTTTATGCAGTGCTTTTTTTTTTTGTGAGACAATAAATGGCTCAAGTGGACACAGTGTCAGATGCAGAGATTATAGATTATCTGCAGAAAATTCCCGGCTGAAACATTACTTTAGAAGAAAGATGCAGTTTTGATGCAGAGATGACTTTGACCCAAGTATAAGTTAATAGGTTCGCAAATTGTGTAAATGAAAGATCAATTGAAGATTTTTCAAGTTCAGAGTTCACTGAACCTGCAAACTATAAAAATTTCAAGGATTATAACAGAAGATTTCCTGTGGTGGCTCTAAATAATTCGCTTAAAAATTTTGATTTTTTAGCAAAAGATAAACTACAGAATGAGCTAATAAACATCTATGCTGGTGAAAGAAAGCTCTCCAGCCCAGAAATTCGTTGAAATATTTAGTAGCAAATGGTTTGGACAACCTATACGAAGAGGTAACCAAACTACTTCGTTTAGTTCTCACTTTACCAGCAACAGCACCAAGAAGTAATGAGTATAAAATAAAATCTCTAGATGTAACGTGAATGCAGGTCTGAACAATTCCTGAAGCTTTACGTACATTTTTGATATTCCGTACTGTATAAAATCCCTAAAATAAATAGGTATTCTTATATGTTAATACACTATCCAAAATGCATGGTTATAGCATATGCTCAAATGTATAATCTGATTTTGTAGCAATGATGTTGTATATGTAGCTTGAAAATATTAAATTCTTGGATTCCTGCATCCCAGGACCGCATTTCTGTCTCTCTCGCACATATAAGCCGAAGTGCAGACAAAAGCAAGGCATGCAGAGACCATTTAAAACTGAAAAATGAATTAAATCGTACATCTATGTACTATATATAAATACGCTAATCAAAACCTTTGTGTCCCTTTTGCAGTGCACTGCGCGAATGGATGACCGTGAAATTCGGCACAGTTAAAGTTCGCATGTAGGTGGTTGTGCGAATGTTAAAATTTTTGTGTAGTATCCTAATGCCCCGTAAAAAATTAGAGAAGTGGAATTTGGATTTCAAAAAAAAAATTTGGAGTGACTCCCCTCGACTTTCCGAACACTTACGATTAAGATCATTACCAAGCACTTAAATAAATTTTAATCGATGAATCATTCAAACATATATACCAAATTGAAACTCAATCGAATGCACCGTTTAAACGCTTGCGCACTTTCAAGAATTTCTCCCCATATGCCATTATGCCATAACATAAAAGAAAGTTTTGTCATAGCCCTTTAGGAGAACTATAAGTCCTATACACACCAAAATCAATACCGGTCTTGCAACGGTGGTTTATAACATGTATACCCAATTTGAGCTCAATCGAATCTACCGTTTAAACGCTAGCGCACTTTCAAGAAATTCCCCCCATAGGCCATAATGTAAAAGAAATCTTTGTCGTAGCCCTGTAGAAAAACTATAAGTCCTATACACACCAAAATCAATACCGGTCTTGCGACGATGGTTTATGACATATATATCCAATTTGAGCTCAATCGAATGCTCCGTTCATGAGCTATCGTGTTCACACACACACACACACACACACACACACACACACACACACACACACACACACACACACACACACACACACACACACACACACACACACACACACACACACACACACACACACACACATACATACATACATCTCGTAAAAATAGCATAAATGGATTCAGAAGCCCTCAAAACGTGTAAAAACACCAAAATCTCGAAGTCGAATTTTTTCATGATTACAATACTTTCCTTACATGGTACATGTTCGGAAAGTAAAAAAGTTTATTAGCATAAATATTGAATGGTTAAGTGACAAGCAATACAGCAAACATCAATTTTATTTACAACACATGTTTTTTACTTACAAATTTGGTACAATATGCGCACCATTGATAAATTCCAAGAACTGTGTACGATGCACGACATTTTCTACTAGCGCTCGCAGCATATCAGAGTTGATTTGCCTCACGTCGTGTAACGTTATTCGATCCTTCAACGTTGCGATATCGGAGACATGTCCTTGATAAACAACACCTTTAAGAAATCCCCACAACCACAAATCGCAAGGATTGAGAACGGTGCTGGACCTCGGTGGCCAAGCTGTAGGAAATGCACGACTAATCATTCTGCTGGCAGAAAAAATGTTGCCGCAGCACACGCTGTAACCCGAGTCCATTGTGGGGTGGTGCGCCATCCTGCATGAATAGGGTCGAATCGAGATATCCTCGCGGTAGCGTGCTGTCTTATGGGCCGTCTGTCTTCGGTTCGATTCTGATCGCTGCGCTCCTTCCGTTAGTTTGGTGCTGCCATCTAGTTGAAGTTGCTTGAAACGCTGTAGTTGCAGAATCGTGAAGTTCTGTAGCATATCTGTATACCTGACAGCCGTAACGGTACAGGTCACTGGTCCACGTGCTCCATTTTCCTCATAAAAGTAAAGACCGATGATAACGGATGCCTTAAAGCCACACCACACTGCGACTTTTGGCCAGTGGAGAGGCTCTTGCACACAAGCGTGCGGATTATTCGCAGCCCAAGTGCGGCAGTTGCGGGTGTTAATGCTACCATTCAAATGAAAGTGCGCTTCATCACTCCATAAAATATGCCGCGGCCATGTAGCATCAACTTGCATGCGTGCTAAGATTATCAATGCAAAATCCAATCGGGTGGCCGCATCGCCCGGGAGCAATTCTTGAAGAGAAGAGATTTTGTACGCATAAAACTGTAACATCTGATGCAGGATCTTCCTCACCGTTGAGTATGGGATATGCGTGTGCCGAGAAACTGCCCGAGCGCTGCTGGTACCCTGCACATTTTCCATCTCCTGTTCGACAATAGCAGTTGCAACTTCTTCAGCTTGCTGTTGACTAGTCTCTACTTATTATAAAAGAAGGTGTCTGTGTGTGTGTGTGTGTGTGGGTGTGTGTGTGTGTCTGTCTGCAGCGTTACGGACAAACGGCTACACCTAGAAACACCAAATTTGGTATTCGGGAAGATGTAAATATGTAGTTGTGCACCTCGAAGCGATTTTTTCAAAATTCGACCTAGATTTTTTTTTATTTTATGTTTTATGCGATTTTTGGCATTTTTTCTCACCTAATTCGTAATAACGGCGGAAATTACGCTCGCAGCAAAACGGCATTTGTATCATCGGATAGAGGAGGAAATTTTCTTTTAAAAACAGTTTGTTCTGAATACTTAACCTGATTTACCGATTTTTAGGAATTTTTTTACTAAACATCTGCTTCGCGATTTTTTTTCGTAAAATAATTTTAAAACTGTCGCATCTTGAATTCTATCCGTCATAACTTTTAGATATTTTGACAAATCGTGAAACATTCTTTTCTCCCTCTTTTAAAATAAAAACGAAAAAATTATGTAAATTAGATGATTTTTTACGAATTTTAATGCAGCCTAATGTTTAGAATTTAATAGCATCAACGCGATCTTACGCCATTCATTACATTGCGATCACGGCACGAGAATTTATGTTCGGCTGTTGCCACAGAAAGGATTAGAAAAAAGGGTTTTTTCAACCAATCGAGTTTTTAAATGGGATATCAGAATTTCAATTCGCAAGTGAGGATCTATGACGTCAAATGCTTTAAGATACCTGAAAATTACGCCATAATTTTAACTCATTTATTCCAGCTCTATTTTCAACACAGGGAGACGATATTTTGATTAAAATTTACTGTAGAAATAAACTAAGAAATTCACGATTATTATTATTAGAAGTGGTATTTTAATCCGGTGCTTATTTAAAAATTGAAATGTTTTCACGGCGCTGAAAATGTTCATTTTAAAAGTTACAAAGTTCGTTTCAAAGCGCGATATATTAAAATTTTTCTATTTATTATTTTTATTTTTGGCATTTAATTTAGCGCAGGCGTTGCCTAACATACGCATGCAGGTTGCGAGTATAGTTTTATTTTAACGTTGAATTACGTTCCTCCATAAAGGTCACGCAAAGTTTTAATGATACCGTTTGAAAACAATTATGCAAATATCGAAAGTAACTCCGAAATTAATCTACCGGGGTATCCTTTACGGCAGTCAAACAGTGACGTCATAAATAAAAAAAAATGTGTGAAATTTGTAAACTCTGCAACTCTAACGCCCTGTCACAATTAAAATGGGAATAAGTAGCTCCTCGAGATTACACAGTTTGATGTTTTTCAGGAGACAGGACTATGGAGGATATAAAAGATATCGCTATTGGATATTTAAAATGGCACCCCTTGGATATTTTCTCCCCACAGTAAGATGAAATGGTTTACGGCGCTAAATACGCCAATCTTATAAAACTATGTATAAATTAAATATATATGGAGAGTTTCCTTAATGGCAACCATTATGTGAAATGATTATTATTTATGCTAATGCGTAAATTGCAAAGAATCGCCACAGAATCAAAAGATCCCATTGAGGCCAAATAATCTAAGCTGTTTCTTTTAAGGGAGCCTTGAAGAGGGAGAAGCGAGTATAGATAGTATTAATGTACGTAATAGGTAGTATTATTAGATTTGTAAAGATAGTATGAATAAATCGCAATGTACCACGTTAATAAATATTTCATGAAATTAAAAGTGTTTATCCGTTTTCAACGGTTGTCTTACAACCAACTAAACGAAAAGTAATTCTAATTTGCGTTAATATATCCCGCAGTCATTTCAACAGAGGGGATTACTTGAACTTTTTTAAAAATGAAATTCTGTTTTGTCACATGCAGATATGATTTTAGTAGTAAAATATTCCTTTCTTCCCGTATGAAGAGCCGGTGCTCAGCTATTTTAAAAACATCTCTTGAAAATAGCATAAATGAATTCAGAAGACCTCAAAACGTGTAAATACACCAAAATCTCGAAGTCGAATTTTTTTCATGATTGCAATACTTTCCTTATATGGTACATTTTCGGAAAGAAATAAATGGTGCTCCATTTCATGTAGTGTCTTAGGTATTTAATGCTACAACTTGAGCCTAAAAAACAGTATGATGTAGAAATAAGACATTTTGAAAGCCAGGAGTTCTCTGCAAACTATTAAGCTTTCCACTTTTTTAATAGTGAATGACACTGACGTAGTTTTTTGAGTCATTATACTGCAATGATCAGGTTAGTACTCATGACACAAACTTTACATTAAGAGTCAAATAATTTTGCTCTTTTTTTTTTTAAATTCCACATCACGAATAATTTCGAATTACACATGTAAGGAAAATTTTCGTTTCCTACTGTGCGAAGAACGGGCACGCAGCTAGTATATAATAAAAACTAGATGCTATAACCCATGCGAAATTTCAACATAATTTGTCTAATTGTTTTTGAGTTATGAGAGTTACGTATTTGTTTTGGCGACAAATTTGGCAGTATTTCAGCAAAACTCGCAACACTGGCGACATTTGAAAATATTTGATCACGTCCCAAATAATGACAGTTCACATACTTTTAATGTATTGAAGGGGTTCATGGTTTTTAATGTATTGAAGGTGTCCATAGACCTTACTGTCCTAGACCTTGTAATAAACTATCCATAGACAGTATGTCCGTGGATAGTTTATTACTGGGTACACCCTTGGATAATTTATTAGGGTGACCCTGTAATAAACTATCCAATTCTATCTAGTCTATCTGCAATCGAAAAAGGATATACACAATTAGATGTTGCAATAATCTAAATGCAAAATATCAATATTGTACGGATACGTTATGCGAGTTATGTTTATACGTACGTACAGACGTCATCACAAATCCAGTCAAAATGGATCCGTGGTCAGGAAAAATATATCGTACATGCATGAATACGTATACACATTGTCGTACATTCATCAATACATACTTTAAAATGTTACGCAGTAACTTAGCAAAGATAATTTTAAAAATGGAGAAAATAATCTCTTTGTTTGGCAAAATCTGAATACCGAATTATTTTGCAATCACACGATTCTTTACTTCGTGCAAGGATGTAACAATGCATGTTTTGAACATTTACAATTGAAAGTTTCTCATAATCAATCCATTTCGGAAGATTTTCGTGTCTCGTGATATCTAACTGACAGTAATTCTCAAATTCCCATAATAGTTTTCAGCCGGATATTATTGCGTTGGAAAATGCTTCATAATCGCAAACGTTTACGTGCTTTTTTGCATGATTTCTCATACTGAATCACTACACTGAGCATAAAACGTATGCAATCCTTTTAATCCAAACAAACTGGTTACAGGTTCCTGAAAGCAAACTATCAACAGAGGGGTTTCTATACCACTACCTGGTTAGCCTAAAAATCCCTGCTGACGGGAAAAGAGATAATTTTTAGGGACATTCGAACAAATGGCAACCAAAAAAAACGATCCTCATATTCCCCAATTTAAACATCCCAGAAACAAAATCCCTACCCCACTCCGTGTTAACCAGTTTATCTTTATTTGGAAAAGTAGCAAAATTCCTTTCAAAATGCATTTATAGAGGAAATTAGAATTTGTAAAATTCTCAGTAGGAACTGGCAGTTTCTTTCGATTGGAACTGATTTGCAATTGCAATGCTAGCGGAACCTGATTGTTTTCAGTTTCTGAAAGCCATAGGTTGTGTATATAAAAACTCCATTAGTTATCCCCCCCAAATGATTTACGAATGCAAAATTTCTTTTCTAAAGTCACATTCACATTCACATTATTCTAAAAAATCGTCTGCTGACATATTATCATAGATTGCGTTAAAAAACTCTTTCATCATTTTCACATTACACTGCATAGGGTAAAATACTGAAAATATTTACGAAACTTCAGGTATAAAAAAAAGATTTATTCTGTCACAGAATGTTGGTATCTGAAATCTGAAATGGCTAACAGATTTCGAATATGCCACCGGAAGATTTTTAAAGGCAGCCATGAGAGTATTTGGTTTTCTGCAGAGAAGGCAAGTTAATTGTTCTTCACTGGTTGGGAGACTGGAAGGTGTGGAGATTTTTCTTTCCGATTAGGTGCTGCTTAGGGAAAAACAGGTCGTTTTTTTGGAGGCCATTTCTTCGATTTTTCAATAATTTTCCCTTTCAGGATTTTTTCTTACTGCAAGACTCCCTACCTTTGTAATGCAATGGGAAAAGCAAGCAACGAAAATTATGTGCCAGGCATTGCTTTTGAACACATTCTAACTTTTTCCTCTCTAAACCTCGGTAAAGAAACATCATATTTTACGCATTTTTTATTCAACAATTTCCGATTTCTTAGGAAGTTATTCCGCCGTTTGTGGTTTTATTTTCCAACACTGCTTCTAGAAGTTTCTACCATTGGAGTAGTCTAAAGGCAAGGCACAAAAATCATGCTACACGCATTCATTTCGAAGCACTTTTCCAATCCACTGATTAAGTTATTGAAACGGTAATCATTATATTATATGTGATACGCATTGATTATTAAGTGCATTTCATTCAAACGTAGGTCCACCAGTTCCCGTTCCTCTCCGCTATAATTATGGAACACGATTTCGTTACTATTTATGATTCTAAAAGATGAAAAAATATCGCTCTGCAACCATTGATTTGGAAGCACTCTTCCGTGGGATTGACTAATATTTTTCCTTGATTGGCGCTCTACTTTGCACTTGTTAAGATGGGGACACACTTAAAAACACATTTTAAAGGGACATACAAAACACTTCCTACATGTTATTGTCAACTGAATTAGTCGTGGTTCATACAAAATTAATAATTATTGTTGAGTTGTATAACTACTTGCTTGCTACTGAGCTAGTGAGCGTATAATTAATATACTTTTTACAGGGTTACACTAGAGATTTACGATTGTTAATTTTGCGATCAACCGACAGTAATAATGCAACATAACAAAATAAATATTCATTATTGTGGCGTATACAGGCTCACGGATGAAAATGATAAATATTTTCGATACCTCGAAATGATAAATATTTCAGTAAAATGATTTCTATACGTTCTGGCCTATTGTTAGTAATTGTCAAATACACAATCCTAACAAATATTATAAATGTGAAAGTGAGTTTGTTTGTTTCTGAAGCTTTCACGCCTAAACCGCTGAATCGATTATGATGAATTTACTAGTGTACAAATAGATGGGACCCTGAAGACGGCTGTATGCTACTTAGAATTTGAGATTTTTAATTGCTTTTTTAAATATTAATTAAAAACCGTCTTTACGTTGCCTTGCTTGGCGAGTTTCGCCCGTATAAAATGATTCATGTTTTATGCTAACAGAAATGCTATTACTTCAGTGAAAAATCGCGTGCATTTGAAAAACATGAAATACTACGGAAATTATGCGTTTTACCCCAAATCAATCAATCTATCTATCTATAATAATAAAAATGAATGTTCTCCAGATAAATCAACAGCACGCAGAGCTTTAAAAATTTGAGCATATGATTTCGATAATGCGCACCTGAGGTTAAGAATTTTGAAATTTTAATTACTTTTCAAACTATTAATTAAAAACCGTTTTTCGGTGGGCATGCTTGGCGAGTTTCGCCCGCACAAAATGATTTATGCTTTTGAAATAAAGCAGAAATTCTATTTGCAGATTCGCGTACATTTGAAAAACATGAAATGGCATCGAAAATACGTTAGTTTTCGCCAAATTAAATAGCATTAAAAAAAAATTGAGTTTCTTAAAGTTCATAAATTTTCAATGATATAAATCAGAGGTTCTCAAACTGTGTGCATCGGCACTCTGGGGTTCCGTGAGCGATCTCCAAACAATTAAAAGAAAAGTCCCTAATACCAAATTAGAAAAGTTACCAACAGCCAAAATCCACTAATCTTAACCAAAAATCCTTTAAATCAGCATCATTAACACCTGAAGCAGAGTTGAGCATGAGTCTCGCCGGGAAGCAACGACGGATACATAAAAATTGCTTTTCTTCATACAGGGTAGTTATAACTAAGCAGCTGAAACTGATAAGATGATTGACACCAACTTTTTGCATAATTACTGTACACAAAATGTGCTCAAGGAAGTTTAGTACAAAGTTTAGTTTAAAAGGCTTCTAGTAGGTGGTGTTTTGCATGGGGAAAAAAAAGGTGAATTCAGATCAACAAACAACGCAGATCAGCAAATAAATGCTCAAAACTATTGATTGAATATGAAGTTATTTAATTTACGTTGACGAAGATTAAATATATTAAGTGTAGACACGCTTTCGTCAAACGCCTTCTTTTAGAGCCCGTTGCAATTGCCTCCACTAGGGGCTTTGACTTCTAGTTTTAGAGATTTTCTGCTATTTGAAATAAAACAAAATTGATATATGTTGTTAAGGATTACAAGATAAAGCTTTCCATCGAAAATAATGTCTGTGTACTTGAGTAGTTCTTCAACAAGAGCACTCAAAATATTTCCAATACAAATACCGTCAATGGCAGTTTAGAGACAGGCATCTATTTAAAGCATATAATACTACAAGCTACAATACAATTAGCTAATAATCAGACGACAAACGTGTGCCTCCCTCAAATTGCGCCAAAATTCGTCAATGTTGGCCCCTTTTGCGATAAATTGCCAAATAGGGTACGAAAAAAATGATCGAAAAATCAACAGAGATTGGTGATATTTTCATTATTATGCGGTAAATAGAGAAATATCTTAATGTGGTAATATTATGCTATGACGATTTCATTGGGAATTTTGAAAATTCGTTACCCGCGCTGTAATCAACCGATTCAGTGTATAGTGTTTCATTAAGGAATGGCTTAAGGGCTATCCATAGAAATAATACACTGAATTCTGTGGGGCTATCTACGTAGGAGTGGGAGTGGGGGAATTTCTCCGACCGAGGTCACCACTCTATTTCCAATCTTCTGGAGCGATGTATTACTGCTGCCATCTATTGCCAACTGTTGAAAGAACAGATTTTATGGGAAAATTATAGTGCTGCCATCTAACGCAAGTAAATCATACTAAAAAATGTTAACCCTGGATGTACGTATATTGTGAATGAATTAAAACTTGTAAAATAACACGCATAAAAGATACCGATCAATCAGGAGGCACATTCCGGGCAACAAAAAAAATTCATTTCACAAAAACCATTAGCCGCAAAATAATACCAGACAACACAAGCTCGATAGTCGTTTAGTAATGTTTTAAGAATTTCAGTTTATTCTATGAACGTAATAAACGTTCAGAGGACATTGTGCCGCCTGTGTTGAAATTTTTGTATTTTTTGACTGTTGTACCTAGGCAGCACTCCCGGGTTCTCAGATTGTGTCCACACATTTTATACTGCGCAAAACGCGTTCCGGTTTGACGCTGCGCTCTAGTTTTCAGTAGTTCTTGCTACCTTTTACCTTATGTTGGACACAGGCAGAAAACAGACTCCACTGTTCGTTCTACAATCTAGGTACTCTTGACATTCTAAAAACGTTCAATAAAGTACGACGTGTGATAGTTACAAAAACAACCCCTAATGGTCCCTCTATTTCTCCACGTAGCAACGAATAAACATAGCCAAGATACTGGATAAGTTTTTTCTTTTCTGTTAACCCTTTAACGCGCAGTGTTCCCGCTCTGGGAACACCCAACTCTGACGTTTTGACTGCTGCCAGTCACGAAGAATAGATTGGATTTCTATAAAAATAGTTGCGGGTGACATAGCTCCACGAGAATCCTTTACTTTTGAGCACGTCATTTCCCGTAAAAAAAGTGTCACGATTCTTTTTAACAGCACTGACATCTGCTGAAAAATGGAAGAATGCGAGAACAACTGGATAGATTGCCCAATGCTGAAAAAAGGGCAGCCATCGCCATCGCTCGACTTAACGACCAGCAAGATGGCGGACGATCGAAACGTTCATCGCGTGCCACAGATCGAGAGACCCTTTTTTGACGACAGCTGGCTGTGCCCGCACAGCCAGGGGAAAGGGTTGCGCCTCAAAGGGTTAAATTTTTAGTACATTTGTCGCACAGAAATTTGTGGTGTCGACTCTTAGTCTCGAGTTTGAGTAATGCAATTCACGTGCATCGCTCCGCCACTGACGATTTAGTAACTCATTTGTGACGCAGCGTTCTACTCCTTATGTTATGTATGGCAGTGGTGCACACAAGGGGGGAGGGGGTCCAGGGGGTCTGGACCCCCGCCATCGGCTTTGATTTTTTTTTTTTTTCGATTGATTATTACCCTATATCTGTAGTAAATAAAATGATTTACTATAGATATAGGGTAATTCCAAAAAAAGGTAGCAATAGTTTCAGTTCTAATAAATAAGAAAAGAAATTTTTTTCTCGTTTTCCTCAACTTTTCAAAAACGAACTGAAAGCGAACATAAAACACCATCTTGTTCTCAAAACTGTACAACTATTATTTTGCTTCCTATTGTATTGTGTAGTGTATTCTTAGGGAACTGGATGGGACGAGTTTGGATGAATTCCATCTAATGAAAACGAGTTCTTTCATGACTGATTTTTGTCAATCTGGAACATCCCTAAAATTTGGACCCCTCCAAACCGTAAAAGTTGGACCCCCCCCCAAACTGTAAAAGTTGGACCCCCCCAAACTGTAAAAATTGGATCCCCCCCCAAACTGTAAAAGTTGGATCCCCCACAAACTGTTAAAGTTGGACCCCCCCCCCCCCAGCCAAAAATCCTGAGTGCGCGCCTGATGTATGGCGTGCTACTACTATGCATAGTGCGGATATGTTAAAATACCAATTTCTTCCGGAACCCCCAAAATCATCAAGCTCGGTTCTCTCAGTTTAGTAATTTCTTAATCACTCTTTTGATGCCACTACAATTCAAGTCAAAACAGATTGACAGACAGACAAAAGAGAATGTGCCTGCCTAAGTACATACATTACATGCTTACGTTGAGACATTGGGTAGAAACTCGTCAAAGTAAATTCAGTGACGGTCAAAATTGATTTTTTCGTCCAAAATTTGAAGGAGAAACATTTTCACGATGACAATACTTCCTCACTTGGTACAAGGATATCATAATGCAAAATGACTGTAATAAGTACTCTATTACTTAACCCTGAACCTCATATGAGGCTCCTACTGCAAATAGCAATATTCAGAGAGAAAACAATTGAATTTAGTATTTTTTCTTTCAGTGATATCAATATCATTCATTCATGTAGAAAGTCTATGGGGCTCTTAACTAGATGCATAAATCGTGCCTAGATTGCAGTACTAGTTAATTTAGATCATTTTTTACAGTTTTCGCTTCCTTGTTTCAGCAGAAAAATTAAGAAAATATTTACGCTGCTTTTTTACCGTTTTTTTTTAAAGGTAAGTATAGTTTTTTTCTTATTCCTCAATCTTTCCCTAATATGTGCATCCTTTTAAATTAATTTTAGCGTAACAAAATGCATCGAAAATGCAGAAATTAATATTAGAAAAATCTAATATTAATCGACATTAGAAAAAAATATTTTTGCATGATTTATAATAGTATTGCAGATGCATTCAATGCTAGACAGATTTTTTTTTCTCTGATTTTTCATAATTAGGTGACGAGAGGGTTAAGTAAACTCTTATTATGAAGACCCCTCATAGAATGTAATGTGATGTGGATAAAACATGTTTTCCTAGTAAATCTTTTAAAATATTGTACATATTTTCAAAGCACTTCATCTAAACTTACAATAGGTAGCCAAATTATTAGAACAAAATTCATATTTTTTGTAGTTACATGTGAGGAAAGTTTTTTTAATGATGAGAGAATTTGACTTTGAGATTTTGGTGTCTTGACACGTTTTGACGTCTTCTGAATTCATTTATGCTATTTTTACGAGATGTATTTACGTGTGTGTGTATGTGTGATCACGATAACTCCTAAACGGTGCATTCGACAGAGCTCAAATTTCGAATCTATGCTATAAATCACCATCGCAAGACTGGTATTAATTTTGGTGTGTATAGGAAAAGTCAAGCGTCCTACTCCAAAAATATACCAGATTTTTTAGTGTAGAAATACTTTTACGTTACACCAATACGTTCATCATAACGGTAATTTGGGAGAATCAATAATACGTTTTTATGCCTCCAATTTTCAACATTAATGTGCTCAAGATGTCTTTACTTAATAAATCGGTGATGCTGAACAACTTTGTCACTCGCTTTTTCCCGTATCTCCAACCGTTTATGAGATAAGAATGCTAACTTCAACTTTAGCCGTCAGGTGGAGCTGTAAGCGTTTTTCTTGCGTAGCGCATGACAGCTTTACTATACTTAGACCCCACTTTTATGACTGTAGCTCTTGCCGTTCAAAAATTATTGGGGTGACGACAGACTTTAGCGGGCACGCTGTATATTCTTAATTTATTTACTGACAGTCTGTGTATGAAAGCAATGTGTGATTCCAGTTCTGTTGTTAATGGCACAATGCTATGGATGCCCAAGCCCGTAGAAATTTTTTCTAGGGGGCAGGTGGGGCAAACGTCAAGAAGTTTTTATATAGAGGTTCCCAAGCTTGAAATTTTAACAATTTCGGTTCTGATTTTGCCGTATTTTGCCATTTTGTTTACATCACGACGCAAAGCTTAAACTCTTGGGGGGGGGGGGGTGGAAGGCCCTACTTCCCCCCCCCCCTTATGCCTATAGCAGTGCCCCCAAACTTTTCAACAACGCGTACGGGTCAACGTTTGATAATTTTACCACGGCTTGTTGAAGGTGGTGAGAGAGGGGGCGTTGATTGTTGTTTATATTTAGTTTTGATTTACAATTTTAATATAATCGTATTTAAACATGCCTTCAAAATAAAATACAGTTACACCCAAAAGTGAATATAAAGAGATTTAAAATTTATTTTACTAGAACGATAAATCAATGGGAACCCTGAATTTTATGGCTGCAATTTTAATTCATAATCTTGAAATGTTTAATAAACAATCAGCTAATTTAAAATACAGTTACAAGATACATATATTCTACAGATACTTCTGCTATACAATGGTATTACATTAGCACAAAACAGACAAAGTCGTACAAACTCAAGAGAAATACACCACAAATAAAATGGAAATAATTTAAGTTCCTTGGGCGACACGGTACCTATTTAATTCACGGACTGGGGAATTGGGGGACCACTAACCTGTAGCACAAAGCCTAGGCGCTTTTTTGGTCGGAGCTTATAATCATATCTGAGAAACAACAAACATTTTCTGATAATTTAAAAATAAAAATCTGGAGTGACTCCACTCGACTTTCCGAACACTTACGATTAAGATCATTACCAAGCATTTAAATAAATTTTTAATCGATGAATAATTCAAACATATATACCAAATTGAAACTCAATCGAATGTGCCGTTTAAACGCTAGCGCACTTTCAAGAATTTCTCCCCATAGGCCATAATGTAAAAGAAATATTTGTCGTATCCCTGTAGAAAAACTATAAGTCCTATACACATCTAAATCAATAACGGTCTTACGATGGTGGTTTATAACATGTATACCCAATTTGAGCTCAATTGAATGTACCGCTTAAACGCTAGTGCACTTTCAAGAATTTCCCCCCATAGGCCATAATGTAAAAGAAATCTTTGTCGTAGCCCTGTAGAAAAACTATAAGTCCTATACACATCTAAATCCATAACGGTCTTACGATGGTGGTTTATAACATGTATACCCAATTTGAGCTCAACTGAATGTACCGTTTAAACGCTAGCGCACTTTCAAGAATTTCCTCCCATAGGCCATAATGTAAAAGAAATCTCTGTCATAGCCCTGTATAAAAACTATAAGCTCAAAACTGGTCTTATGATGGTGGTTTATAACATATATACCCAATTTGAGCTCAATCGAATGTACCGTTTAAACGCTAGCGCACTTTCAAGAATTTCCCCCCATAAGTCATAATGTATAAAAGAAATCTTTGTCGTAGCCCTGTAAAAAAACTATAAGTCCTATACACACCCAAATCAATACCGGTCTTGCGACGGTGGTTTATAACATATATACCCAATTTGAGCTCAATCGAATTTACCGTGTAGGAGCTATCGTGTTCACTCACATACACACATACATACATACATCTCGTAAAAATAGCATCAATGAATTCAGAAGACCTCAAAACGTGTCAATACACCCAAATCTCGAAGTCGCATTTTTTCATGATTACACTACTTTCCTTACATGGTACATGTTCGGAAAGTAAAAAAGGAAAATCCCATAAGAGTCGCCTCTTAAAATTTCCTTGCTCTAGGCAAGTTCCTATATTGTGCCTGATGGTAAATCCGGGCCTGATAGGTAAGGGATGTTTGCTTATTGTTCTGCAGTCGGAGAAAAACTGTTAAATTGGTATCTTGGAAAAAAGAATAAAACAGGTGGAGGTTCATTATTCTGTTTCCATACGTCAGCAACAGATGGTAAACGGGCCCTAGTGGCCATGATTCACTCTCTATTACAAACGAGCAAAGAGGGTGGTACGGAGATTAGAGCCATTTCTCTCGTCAAATAGCTTTTATATGCTATATACTTTCCTCATTTTAAGGTTGTTCTTTTTTTTTGCACTCTCGGGTCTGGAGGTTTTCAATACTTTTCAGGATTAAAAGAAAAATGACCGTGGATGTCGAATAAATATTTGTTGCCTGCACTTTTTAGAGATTTCCACATTTTGACTATTATTACTAGTTTACTAATCATCACATTTGCGTATAAAAAGACTTCTGCGGTGAACTGTGATCCCCCCCCCCAAAAAGTATTCCATGTGAATTAGCCAGAATATTGTCAAATAATAACTGCTAATAAAAACTGGTAATAATAAATAAACATTTTGCACTCATCAGATATTTGTTTGATAACCATGATATGCATTTTATTTTTTTATTTTTTTTTCAATCATAAACTTCAAACCGTTCTAGCCTCACCATGGCACAGTGGTTATATCACTGAAAATAGTAGACGGCCGAAATGAAGGTCCCGGGTTCGGGTCCCATCGCGCGGTCGTCGATCTAACGGTCTGGAGTTTTGGTAGGTTTTCTCCAGATGTAACGTGAATACGCGTTAGAACCCCTCAGAAAGTCCTCCTACCAAGGCATCCCACATCTTAGGCAGATACCCCTCGCGCAGGTTTGCCTTAGTCACACACCATCACAATCAAAACGTTCTAGCACTTTGAACTGGGAGACGGAAGGTGCCTGGTTCGAAAGCAGGTCGCGTCCGCCGACCTAACCGTTCGGAGTTCTCCGTGGTTTTCTCCGAAACTTCGCGTAAATACGGGTTAGGACCCCTTAGAAAGTCCCCCACGGAGGACAATCCCACCACCGGTCTAGATCCCTAGCGTAGATAATTGGCCTTAAACCCCATTTCCATTTTTCTAATTCATAATATAGGAACTAACAATGTACTAAGAGTTCACATTTAACGAGAAATTATTGGAGAAACCATGTTTTAAAAAATAATGTTTCATATAAGAAAACATTGTTTTTAGCATAAAATTTACACCAGACTTACTCAATGAAAACTTAAGCGTTGTACAAATACCAGAGAAAAAGATTTTATTTGTAAATATAAGTTATATAGCGTTTAGTGCTATGGCAAGAGTACACGAGGGTGCCTGCTACTTAGGGAGGGGGCCTTAGGCTGAAGACTTTTTAACTCTTTAACGCGCAGTGTTCCCGCTCTGGGAACACCCAACTCTGACGTTTTGACTGTTGCCACTCACGAAGAATAGATTCGATATCTATAAAAACAGTTGCGGGTGACATAGCTCCTAGAGAATCCTTTACTTTTTAGCACGTCAAAAAATGGTCACGATTATTTTTAACGGCACTGACATCTGCTGAAAAATGGAAGAATGCGAGAACAGCTGGATAGATGGCCCAATGCTGAAAAAAGGGCAGCCGTTGCCATCGCACGACTTAACTACCAGCAAGATGGCGGACGATCGAAACGTTCATCGCGTGCCACAGATCTAGAGACCCTGTTTTGGCGCAGCTGGCTGTGCCCGAGCACAAAAAAAGGGTCTCTAGATGAAAGGGTCACAAAAAAGGGTCTCTGCGTCAAAAAAAGGGTCTCTAGATCTGTGGCACGCGATGAACGTTTCGATCGTCCGCCATCTTGCTGGTAGTTAAGTCGTGCGATGGCAACGCCTGCCCTTTTTTCAGCTTTGGGAAAGGGTTGCGCCTCAAAGGGTTAAGGGGTTCTAACTCTTAGGGGGAACGTTACATCTGGAGTAAAGCGTTCAAAATTCCAGAATGTTAGATCAACAGCCAGGCAACAGGCTCGGACTCGGGACCTTCACACTTTCATGGTCAGTAGGGTGGATCGAAAAAAAAAAAAATTCCGAAATCTTTATCTCCTGAGGTCTCAAAAGTTGTAAATTGATATAAATAAGAGATGTGTAAAATTTGAATGTTCTACGACAACGTCTTGGAGTTGAAATCTAGAAATTTTTGAAAAATATGACTTCTTTAAAAAATCGACCAAAAAAAAAAAAAAAAATACTTCTCGGAATTATATTAGGCTCCCGAGGTTTTAGAAGTTGTAAATTGTAATGAATAAGACGTATGCAAAATCTGGAGAGGCTGTGACAACTTCTAGGAGTTGCACATCGAGCTTGAAATACGCGTTTTTTTAAATGTGTATTTATTAAAATATCGTATTTTAATAAATTAGTCCCGTTGCAAAAATAGTCAGTAAAGTTCGCAGCTCTTCTCTAGTACAACCACAATCGTAGGACCCACCTCGTTGCTACTATCCGACTAAAACACGATTCCTTAATATACGAAAAACTATCTTTTATGGAAAAATAAAAAATAAAAAGAATACAACTGAGCTTTTATTTTACATAGCAGTCGACAGATGATGCAAACTGATAGAATACGCAGTTTTTAATAAATAAAATCTTTTTATCGTCTGCTACGCCTGGATTACACCCGAAAGCCCCGCTACGTCCCCGCTACGTCCCGAAAGCCCCGCTAAAGCCACCGCTACGCCTGGATTACGCCCGGAAGATTACACCCGAATAAGTTTTTGCTTCTGACGTGGATTTCTGACGGGCCAAGCACACAAATCGGAAATACATGTCACACAAACAAACAAACAAAAAATAAGTTTTTGAAACTTTCATTCAGTTCGAATTGTGCATTTTTCTGCGCATCTGTTCCCTATTTTATTTCTATTGTATGACATCTAGAAAAAATTATGTTAGAAATATCAATTTTAATTTGGTTTAATCACACTCATGAATAATGATAGACTTTCCAACTTAATGGAATAAGGAAAGAAAATAGGGAAGACGCATGGATTATGATACGCTTTTAATATATAGCGCTTTAGTGCGTATTTAAAATCTGAAAGCATTTCAGATTTTCTTACTTTTCTTTTCCTTTCCGTTTTTTTGATAACGGCCGATATATCTAGAAGCTCTCCAGAATTAATATAGGACGAAAATGATTTGTACCTTTTTGTAGGTTTTTATCATTAAACCATCCTATTTTTGTAACCAGGGGCGGCCGGACACGGTAAGCAAGGTAAGCATCGCATCGGGGCGACGGCTTCGAAGGGGCGAACTCAAAAACTAAGTAGAGCATAAAAGGGGGCGTCTTTTTTTACGTTAGCAGAGGGCGCCTCTGCTACTAACCATCTTAGTTTTAAATTCCGTTCAGAATCTGAGAGATTTCAGTGCCAAGGAAGCCGGTGAGGAACAGGATTCTCTCCGAGCAAGATTTATTAAGATGGCGAACCAACTGGCCGCCGGAGACGGCTGGTCATTCATAAATTTAGAAAATACTGGCGAAAGAGGGGGGGGGGTGACACGTCCTCTTATATTCACTGTTAGAAAATGTTCAGGACTTTTTGTGTGTATTGTGTTTTCTATTTAAGGCAAATAACAGACATAAAAATATCGGCAGTACGCGCGTTTCGGGTGAAAAATGTTTACCCTTCATCAATTTTCACCCAACTACACAGTAAAAAAATTCGGAAACGTTACATACTTATAGCGGAAAGGTTTCCGAAAGTATAGCGTAACCTACCGATGCTCTACTCGAACTCACGATTTCGGAAACAGAACCCATATTTCGGGGTAAAGTATTTACGGGAGAGAGGAAATCTTTATTTGGGACTTCGCGCGCATGCGCCAAGTGCCAAGAGACGGATAAGAGTGAACGCGTTTTCCCTAATAGCACACAAAAGAGTTGCTGTGACGTCACAGGGTCACAATTGTCACAGGACTGTCACATTGTAACTTCTTGCACAGCCCGATTATGACCAACAGGTGCCCCGGGAATTCATGAATTTGGGGTCCCCATCTATAAAATTTGTTTTCTTTTTCATAATATTTTGACATATAAAAGAATATTTCAGAACAACATTTGAAACTGGGGGACCTGGGCAAAGTCCCGATTTGCCCATGCGATAATAAGGGTCTGGTAACTTGTGAGTGATGTAACTTCACTGTGTGGTCACTGTGAAGTTTATTTGTGACCAGTCACCAGGTGACGTCGCCGATGAATACTTAAATAAAACGGGTGAATACTTAAATAAAACAGCACATTATCTCCTGAAAATAATTTATGTGGAAGAAAAAAGATTTAAGATTTTTAATTTATATTTATTAATTATGGTATTTTCTCTCCATTTACAAAATACTTCAAAAAAATTTTAAGTTTCCAAAACAAGCCGTACCACAAATAACTTTTGCAGCAGTCAGTTTACTTTTAAAGCAAAATTCGGCAAGAAAACCGCAGCGTCGTGGTACCGTGCTTTCTTCCGATTGCGTAGGTCCAGCGTTCGATTCTGGCTCTGGTCGCTAGTCCTCACCGCTCCTTCCGACAGAGTTTGGTGCTGCCATCTAGATTAAGATACTCGAAACGCTTCATCTAGTGCATGTTACTTTTTTCTGAAAAACTCGGAAAGGTTACTCGTTAATTCGGAAACCTTTCCGAAATACACGGAGAGGTTACTCAATATTTAACCAAAATATACAGAAACGTTACCCATCTTTTCCAGAAACCTTACCTAAAATGCAGGAAAATAGGTAAATATGTTTCCGACATATGCGGAAACGTTTCTAAATACTTTACCCGCATGGTTCGGAAACGTTTCCGCAATTTTGAACTAAAAGAGCTGCCCCATTTTTTGGGGTAACGTTTCCGAATTTTTTTTTTACTGTGTACTCTTGTGGTTGGTGGAACCTTTTGCAGTGGATGTAGGGTGAACGCGTGAACTGACGATAAGCACATTTTGTAAGTTATTTTACAAAATTTTATTATTTCATCTTCATAAAACATCTTTTTACTGGAAAACACGTTGAAAATATTCATATTTTTGTGATTTCTTTTTATAGTTGATTCTTAATTCATTTTAAAGTACCATTTGTTAAAATTCGTGTACTACTAAAATAAAATTTATGCTTGGAAAAACTTTTAGCTGCTTATATTTTTCCCTGTCTCTCAGTGGAGCGTTTAGAATTTCAAATTTGAGGATCCATCCTTCTAATTCGAGAAATTCCAACCCCCCCCCCCCCGTCTTCAAGTACAATTAAACTTCTTTACAGCGACAACTCCGTCATAAAGTCAAAACATTCTGTATTACTCCCTGATAGAACCAGAAGCCCACATATGATTTCTAGTCACTTAGTCAGAACGTCTTAAATAACCAGACTGGATGTTCCGACCGACGGTGACATCATCAACGGTGACCGACATCAGCCCAAAGCTATTTGGTCCGTTCTGTATTGTATGTTTAAATTTTTAAACTAATAATGCACTAATGATGCATTTGAAATTGCATTTATGTTTAGACCTAAAATAATAAAAACATACTTTGTCTGCAGCATCCATTTTTAAAATTGGTATTAAAGCAATTTTTGTTTAATACAAATAAAATAGCTTTAATCAGTTTAAACTTTTGACCTATTTCTCGTTTTGAAACGTTTCATCGTTAGTTGATTTATGCTAAAAGATGTCCTTATAGTTTTTCTCAGAATCGTACTTTTAATTTTTCTTTTACGCGAAACAAAACAATGTAAAGTAAATAGTAAATAGAAAAGTGAGGCAACGATTTCAATATAACGTACGAGCTAATGGCACCATCAGTCCAGATAGCAGAGGCTTATAACTATGCTGTCTCTCGGATAGCCGGGAACAGAGGCGTAGCCAAGGGGGGGGGGTTAGGGGGGGTCATAACCCCCCATGAGAAATTTTTACCATACAAAATGTATATTCTTCACTACATTATCACACGCGCGTATACATATATATGAGTTGTAGTACTCGTAACTCCCCCCCCATGAAAAATTTCTGGCTACGCCCCTGGCCGGGGGGTAACGTCATAGCCATTTTCAAATGTGTACATACTTTTTGTGAGCATTTAAATTGAAAAACCTGTTAGTTGTGTAGGTAAGACTTTGGAAATAATTCGAAGACAATTTTTAAAATTAAACTTTTTAATTCATTAATTTGTTGACAGCAATTCTCTATTTTTAAGAAACTTTTACTTTTCTTTCTCATCTTTAAGGTAGTGGGGGAGGCTTTATGCGGTGTCGGGAGCCGAAATTAGATCGATCAGTCGCCTTAAGTATCAACAAGTGGTTATTTATTTTTTAAAAAAAATATCGAATATAGTTTTATCTTAACTATTGCTCCATAGATGGCAGCACCACACTCTTTGAATAAGGAAATTAAATGTTCGGTTTTCTCTCATATGCACTTTTTTCGAATCCGAGAACATGGAGTACGACAATAAACATGGGCGGAAAATTATAAAGAATATAAAGAAGATGGAACAAAGTTTTATCATTTTTATTACGATTCTCCATTTCTGAAAAAACTGCTATTAAATAGTCAAAAATTATAAAATGAATTAATGAACTCGAATTAAAGATATTTATACGTGCTTTTAATTTACAGTGACTAGCAGTTTATACGTTTCTGGATTGTGTCATTTTAACGGGGCTATTTTTATGTCTTTTCAGTAACGCACAGAAGGGAGGGTTCCGTGCTGTCTGGACCCCTCCCAAAAGAGTTATTAACATAGCCTCGTTAAATCATGTAAGTTTTCACAATTTAATGTGTTAAAAGACTATCAAAATCGAATTTTTAGAAGTCAAGATAAAATAAAAATTTAAGAGCGTACAAGTATATTAAAGTGCAGGGAATCTGTATAAAAGGCAGACCGATGGGTAGGGAGGGATTGTTTCGCATTTTTTCAGATGGTTGTTGTCGCAGCTTTATGGGTTGGACTTTATCCAAGAGAAAACCCTGCCGACTGTGTCTTTTAATTGTTAATGCCCCACCAGTGACATAGCGCTGGTCGTTTTGAACTGTGAGACAGAAGGTGCCTGGTTTGAAACCAGATCACACTCGCCGACCTAACCGTTCGGAGTTTTCCGTGGTTTTCTCCGAAACTTCGCGTAAATATGGGTTGTTAGGACCCCTTAGAAAGTCCCAATTATCCCACGGAGGGGAAATCCCACCTCGACCTAGAGCCCTAGCGTAGATAATTGACCGTAACCCATATTAAATTTAAATTGTTAATACGCTTCGTTTATTCGACGCTGAATATCGGTTACATACATAGGATACATCGTTTGTATCATAAAGATAGATGCGTTTTCCAGGGTTGAATTTTTTCACCACCCCGGACATACACTACAACTTTTCTATTCTGTTAACACTCTAAGGCCGCTCCATAAGATACTACTGAACATGGTAGATGGCCCATGTTCAATGTTTAAGAATTTTTTCTGAAAGTTTCTTAAAAAGCACCATTATTTTATTCATTTTAATGCGTAGTGCAGCTTATAAAAGATCAAACTGAAACTTTTTGAGTCCCTGGTGCAATTAGTTTATTTTAATCTGTGTACCAAGACCGTGAAGGAGATTTTATTTCTCTTCGAACTTCATCCTTAAAACAACAAATTCCGATTGAAAAAATTCAATCAAATTCAACCGCACACCATTTTCCTGCTTGAAAGCTCAATTTTTCTCATGGCATGGCCCCAGTACTGACAAGGAAAAGTTGTCACGAAGTATACAAGTAAAGAAAGGGCTGAAAAAAAAATAAAGTTTCAGCTTTCGATAACTGAATAGTTGTCTTAAATCCAGCAAGCCCGAAATTATGGAAGGAGAAAAATATGATGAAAGCTTCATATTATGAACATGTCAAATGAAGAAAGAAATAGGCGTAAACGATGTTTGACACTGAATAATCTTTGTTTCGATTTTTCTTAACGTATTTCTTTAAATAGTGGCAGTTTTTTTTTTTTTTAATTATGATACAATAAACAAAATCGAAGTTTATTTAGTCATTCATTTAGATATCCTGAATTCATTTTTACACATGGTTGCCAAGACTTTGGTGGTAGCTTATCAATACGGGTTTTTTTTTTTTTTCATGGTTATTACTTTTTTTGTACGAAGTAAAGAAAGTATTTTAATCGAAAGTATTAAAATTTGAAGCGACTGTACGAACGCTTTATCGTTACCAAAGCGCTGAAGCAAATTTGAATCGGTAAAAAATTCAGCAAAAAGCAAAAGTGAAAATTATAATATGGCGTTTGAATATTTTCCAATAAATTTGTATATTTATGTCATTAATTTAGTATACTTAAAAAAAAAATGGTACCTTCACCAATCAAATGTGCAGTTGTCTGGAGGACTTCTATTTAATCTAGGAGTACAAATATTTAATCTAGGCTGCATTGTAAAAGAATACTTTTTGTAGCCCTGTAAAAAACTGTTAAGTCCTAAACACACCAAAACTATTTAGTATGTAAGACAGTGACCTATAATATGCGTAGTTAATTTGAGCTGCGTCGAATAAATCATGTAGATATTAGTGCACTGAAAATAATTTGCGTTAGGCAGTAATGCTTCCGTAGTCCTGTACAAAAGCTATGCCAAAGTCCTACACACGCCAAAATCAATACAGATTGTGAGACGGTGACCTAATACACAGTTAGGGTTGTTCGAATGCACCCTTTAAGCACAAGAGCACTTTAAATGACTTGCGTCCATAGGCCTTAACTTATAAAAATTCCTTTTTGCAACCATGTGAACAAACTATCATTTCTAAACACAACGAAATCCACGGAGGTCATGTGACCGGTACCCATAATAAACCTACCCAGTTTTACGATCAATCGAATGCACCGTTTAGAAGCTAGCTCACTTTGGAGAATTTGCGTCTATAGGCTGCAATGTACTATAATTCTTTTTTGTAGCCCTATAAAAAAAAAAAAAAAAAACTATACATCCCATACACTCCAAACTCAATACCGATTGTACGATTGTGATCCATAATATCTGTGTCAAGATGATTATAATTAAGCTTTCCCTATAAACACAGTTCGGGGAGCATATTGCCACCAAATTTGGTATATGGACTGTTAACGAGATGCAAAGTAGTTTTTTTGAAAAGTTTAGTTCAAAAATGTCTACTAGATGGCACTTTGCATGGCGAAATCAGCTCAAAAATGACCCAAATGGGTTAACAAATGTGCAAACACTATTAAATAAATGCTGAAATTGTTTGTACATATATGAATGCAGATTAAATAAGGTTTGAACAGTTTTTTTTTTCTATGGATTGGCAACAGCCATTCCCTTTCAGTGATAATAAAAGACTGTCCTTCATTTGAAAAACAATATTTTACTATGTTCATTTACTGGGAATATTATGTGTACAATGTCAATGTCTGTCCATTTACTGGGCTGTTGTACCACTTTTTACTTAACCATCCCCCCACACACAAAAAAAACCACCCTAAATCTAGTAAGTTATGAACGCCTCCAATTTTTTTTACATAAATTGTATATTAAAAAAGTGTTTACAAATATAAGTACAGAGAGCTACATTTATAATTTAATAAAACGTTTTCCGACCGGAGGGGCTCGTCCCTCTAGGGGGGGGGCAGAGAATCTAAAGGGTCGCGAGAAAAACTAGCAAAGAGCGAGTGATAATGCATGTTTTTAAAAAGTCGTCTAATTTATTCTTATTTTTACTCCAAAACATATAGTACTTTTTCGCTAGAAATGTTTTACCGATACCATTATTTTGTAGAAAAGACGTCTAAATCTAAATTTCTAAATGCTCATTGTTAAAGAATAAAAAACTGAATGTTTGATAAGGAATGTAAGGAGGGGGGTCTGTGACCCCACTATTAAAAGGTTGGGAACCTCTGATTTAATAGACGTTCGCGGAAGTCATGTGATATCCACATCAGAAGCTCAGAAAATCTGACGTATACCAAAATTTTCTTCTAGTCGAAAAGCCACCAGAGGTTCTGAAAAAGTAATAAATAATAATAATAATAATAATAATTGCTTGTTATGACTTGGAAGGTATACAAGAGGTTACGAGAAGCAACATCCAATACCTGGTAGTATCTTATTTCACCAGGCTTCTCTAGCGTCGAGACGCCCGGAGACACTGCACCCAGAAATTCCCCCCCCCCCACCTCCCTCGGGGGCATGGCATACCGAACCTATCCGCACAGAAAAAAACAGGCACTCAAGAACTTTTCATCTTTTCTAGGGGCCCCCTCGGTCACTTCACTTAAAAAGTGTTGTTTACGACAGAAGTTTCGGCCATTATTTAAATCCCCCCCCCCACCTCCCCTCTGCAGTAGATGCAGTGCAGATTCAATCGCACAACGGTTTCGATTTAGAGGGGCGGGGGGGGATATAATTCCATTTTTTTTTATTATTATTTTCATGGTGGAGAAGGAAGAGGAGGGGTAAGGGACGGGGGTCTTAGAAATGGAGGGCATTCTTACTTTCGTGGGGAGAGATTAGAGATTCTTGCCAATTCAGGTTCGAAAGAATGGGATTATGGACGAGCCTTGGGTCGATGCATTCGAATCTTCATACAGGCGTTGAGTGATGTGCTCCCCAAAAAAATTCTCCCCCCACCGAAGAATCCCCCCCCCCCTCTCTCTCAAAAAAAAAAAAAAGGTTCCTTTTCAGTAATTTCTGTGTACTTTTAGGTAAAAATATGACTAAGGTAATACAGTAAAAGCTCGATGATACAACGATACTTGAAGAGACCCAATAACCAGGGCCTTATTATTCTCACGGGCAAATCGGGACTTTGCTCAGGGCCCCCAACTTCAAATGTTGTTCTGAAATATTATTTTTTACGTCAAAATTCTATAGAAAATAAAACAAATTTCATAGTTTGGGACCCCCCTAAATTCATTAATGCCCGGGGCCCCTGTTGGCCATAATCAGGCCCTGCCAATAAGCTGATTGTTCTAGATGGATCGTTATATCGAGGAGAGATTATAGTGCATAGGCGCACCCACAAAGGGTTCTATGAAGGCTAAAGCCCCCCCCCTCCCCCCTAGACCTGTAGAGTTAAATGTGAAAAGCTTTAGTTTGAAAATTGCCACTACCAAATTATTTTATTTAATAAAAAAAAATTATCTTCAGAATCTTTCTGAAAAGCAGGAGTGAGGGGGGGGCGTTTTTTTGTTTGTTTATTTTTTTGTAATAAATAGAAAAAGTGCAGCCGTTGCCATCGTGCGATTTAACTACCAGCAAGATATCGGTCCATCGAATCGCCCTGTGCGTGCCACAGAGATTTTTAAAAAAATCAGTTGGCTTTTTCAGTGTAAATCGGTAACAGCTGACACAAAACGGGGATCTTTTTAACTTCCTGGATACATCAAGAGCGATTTTGTATTTCAGCTGCGCCGGACCAAGAACGTGGACGAATTCAAGTTTAGAGCCGAAGTATTTTCCAGTTGCTTCAAATTTGAATATTTCCATTCAACCCTTTGAAGTGCAACCCTTCGCGGCGCCGCACAGCCGGCTGTGTCAAAAAGGTTCTTGCGCTCTGTGGCAGACGCACTGGACAATTCGATCGACCGCCATTTTGCTGGCAGTTAAATCATGCGGTGGCAACGGTTGCACTTTTTCGACATTGGGCAGTCTATCTAGGTGTCCTCCTTGAGTATTTAATTGAAATCAATTGCATTCTTCGTGAATCAAACAGCCAAAATGGCAGAGTTGTGTCCTCACAGCGAAGACACCGCGCGTTTTCTTTATTTTATTTTATTTTTTATCTATACTTCTTTATTTTTTTTCTATCTTCTTTTTTTCCCCCCTGCTTTTGTTCTTCGTGAGTTTCTTGCTTTTTCTTTTTTCCAATTGGCAACTTGTTGTACGCTTTTGTTTTTTATTCATATTTCAGTCCCCACTACTATGCGACACAGCGTGTTGACAGCTGAAGAAGGCTGAAATTTTTTCGGCCGAAACGATCGTACTGCATGATAAGTACTTTTTCACGTGTGTCATTATACAAAGTTTTAATTGTTTAATCTTTTAACACCAGTTTTTTTTTATTGTTGTTGTTCGTTTGTTTGTTAAACGATGGACTTGTGCAAGTTAGGAAACTTTTAGGAAATTTTGCGTAACTTATTTGTGGATCCAATTATAAGATATAATTACAATTATTTTTCATTATATAAATTTATAAAATTTTTAATGCGTTTTCTTTGGACTTGGATATTTTTAACACGCCTGTTAATGTTTTTAAAGTTATGTGTTTTGAACTTTTACAGTCATAATATGGTATTTATTTCATCTCTGTATTTTATTTTGTAATTTGTCCTTTTATGTTCTTTTTCTTATGCAACTCTGTAAGTAGATTTTTGTCTGTCGTGTGCATTTCTTTTTATAAATAAATAACTATATAAATAATGTATCACTCTTTTAACCCTTTCTAAGGCGAGTGGAATGGAAATTGTAAATTTTCTGGATCATTATTTAGCGCACAGCCAGCTGCGTCAAAAAAGGGTCTCTAGATCTGTGGCACGCGATGGACGTTTCGATCGTCCGCCATCTTGCTGGTAGTTAAGTCGAGCGATGGCAACGGCTGCCCTTTTTTCAGCATTGGGCAATTATCGGTGCTGGTCTCGCATTCTTCCATTTTTCAGCAGATGTCAGTGCTGTTTAAAAATAATCGTGACCATTTTTTTACGGGAAATGACGTGCTAAAAAGGAAAGGATTCTCGTGAAGCTATGTCACCCGACACTATTTTTGTAGAAATCCAATCTATTCTTCGTGACTGGCAACAGTCAGAACGTCAGAGTTGGGTGTTCCCAGAGCGGGATCACTGCGCGTTAAAGGGTTAAACAAACATATACATTTTGTGGAATACATTAATTATTCATAAAATCTAAGTCGGAAAACTATCTGCTGCTTGTACACGGAATTAAACGCAAAAATATGTAACTAAAAGCGACGCTCTTTTTCAAATAACTATGCCCGCTTTCTTTAAAAATATGAATCAAAAGAACGATTATAAGCCAAATGTAATTTAGAATCTATATACATGTAAAGCACACTCATGTATTATTAGTGAACAAAAATCAGAAAATTCAGTAATGATAATTGATTTCGGGTCTATAGACCGTAGGTGGTCAGTATTTTTACCATGGCTTTATAAAGGGTTAAAACGTTTTGCAGAGCAATTAAATGTTGAAGAATTTTTTCTGAAAGTTCCATAAAAGGCACATTTTTTGTTGTTGTTGTTGTTGTTAAAGGATAGACTTGTTCAAGTTACGGAACTTTTAGGAAAAAATTTTTAATAATCGGAAATTTTGCATAGCTTATTTGGATCCAATTATAAAATATAATTACATTTATTTTTTCGTTATATCAATTTTATAAAAATTTTAATAACGAAAGTTTTCTTTGGGCTCGAATATTTTTAACATGCCTGTTAATGTTTTTAAAGTTAAGTGTTTTGAACTTTTACAATCATAATATGGTATTTATTTCATCTCTGTATTTTATTTTGTAATTTGTCCTTTTATGTTCTTATGCAACTCTGTAAATAGATTTTTGTCTGTAGTGTGCATTTATTTTTATAAATAAATAACTATATAAATAATGTATCACTCTTTTAACCCTTTCTAAGGCGAGTGGAATGGAAATTGGAAATTTTCTGCCTCATTATTTAGGTTTAATTTATATATTTTTCTTCTACTTTAATATCCCACGTGAAAATCAACGAAACAAGTATCAAACAAACATATACATTTTGTGGAATACATTAATTATTCATAAAATCTAAGTCGGAAAACTATCTGCTGCTTGTACACGGAATTAAACGCAAAAATATGTAACTAAAAGCGACAATTCTTGCGATCTTTTTCAAATAACTATGCCCGCTTTCTTTAAAAATATGAATCAAAAGAACGATTATAAGCCAAATGTAATTTAGAATCTATATACATGTAAAGCCTACTCATGCATTATTAGTGAACAAAAATCAGAAAATTCAGTAATGATAATTGATTTCGGGTCTATAGACCGTAGGTGGTCAGTATTTTTACCATGGCTTTATAAAGGGTTAAAACATTTTGCAGAGCAATTAAATGTTGAAGAATTTTTTCTGAAAGTTCCATAAAAGGCACATTTTTTTTGTTTTGTTGTTGTTGTTAAAGGATAGACTTGTTCAAGTTACGGAACGGAACTTTTAGGAAAATATTTTTAAAAATCGGAAATTTTGCAAAGCTTATTTGGATCCAATTATCTATATAAATAAAATTAGACTTTTGTCTGTACATTTCTTGGAATTCAAAAATTTTTCGATTTCTATCCGTTTCAAGCACCCGGGAATCCGATGCGACCCTCAAAAAAAAGTTTGTCTGTCTGTCATTCTGTCATTCTGTCCGTGACGCTTTTTTTGTTTAAGCATCACGTAAAAACGACTGAAGCGAATGATATGAAATTGGGCGTCATGATAGGTGGTCACTCAACTTAAAACATAGGCGTCGAATTAAAAAAAAATCTTGATTAGATTTTCAGATTTTGCGAAAATCGTTTCAAACTGCGTAAATTTGTGTTCAAGCATCACGCAAAAACGACTGAAGCGAATGATTTGAAATTGAGTGTCATGATAGGTGGTCACTCAACTTAAAACATAGGCTTCGAATAAAAAAAAAAATCTTGATTAGATTTTGAAATTTTGCGAAAATCATTTCAAACTGCATAAATTTGTGTTCGCACATCACGTAATAACTGCAAAGGTGAAAAAATGATATTTGGTGAAATGATAGGTGGTCACTCACCTTAAACTATAAGCATCTAATTAAAAAAATCCATCAGATTTCAAGATTTTGTGAAAATCGTTTAAAACTGAGTGAATGTTTGTTCCCGTATTACATAATAACGACTAAAGCGAATGATATGAAATTTGGTCACAGGATAGATGGTTGCTCAACATAAACTATAGGAGTCCAATTTTTTAAACCTTTTTATTAGATTTTGAGATTTTGTGAAAATTCTCTCAAAATACGTTTATATTTCTTCAAACATCACGTAATAACGACTCGTACGAATGATACGAAATTGATATGATAGGTAGTTGCTAATCTTAATTTATAGGCGTTGAATTTTAAAATGCTGAAAATTTGTTCCAGCATCCCGAAATAAAGACTGCAGGGAATGAAACGAATTTAGGTGACATGATAGGTTGTCCCTCAACTTAAATTCTAAGCTTCCAATTTTTCAAAAATGTTGATTAAATTTTGAGATTTTGCGAAAATAATTTCAAAATGCGTAAATATTCGTTCGCGCATCCCATAATTACGACTAAAGCAAATGAAATGATATTACTTAGTTACTCTCTAACCTGTAATATTTTAACAATACATGAAAATTATAACTTCGCTTTCTTTACTTTGGCAACATACTACATCCATTCTGTGTACTCCTACAATGCTGACGAAAGTTCTTGCTTTTTGGAAATTTTCATTCACTAACCCGTCGAGGACGGGTACTTCAGCTAGTAAAATATAATTACATTTATTTTTTCGTTATATCAATTTTATAAAAATTTTAATAACAAAAGTTTTCTTTGGGCTCGAATATTTATAACATGCCTGTTAATGTTTTTAAAGTTAAGTGTTTTGAACTTTTACAATCATAATATGGTATTTATTTCATCTCTGTATTTTATTTTGTAATTTGTCCTTTTATGTTCTTTTTCTTATGCAACACTGTAAATGGATTTTTGTCTGTAGTGTGCATTTATTTTTATAACTACATAAATATAGCGGGTGATTCAAAACAGATGTTAAGGCTATTATTTTGTAAAACGTAAGTGATCGAAACATACTTCCAGTTAGAAAAGTTCGTCAAATTAAGAGTAGCTTTTAGTAGTATTTAGAAAAGTTTTGCTCTTTGTCTAAAATTAACACAAAAAATCTCGTGTCTCTAAGTGAAATAGTTAGCGAGAAAATTAATTTTGAAAATGATGACTTACACCACTTTACCTAATGCGTTGGCATCAGTTTTCCCGCCGAAAGAATCTTTACTTTAGGGAACCCACTCTGCGTTGATAAAAGATAAGTAAAGATCCCAGGCGCGTAGCCAGGAAAATTTTTCGGGGGGGGGGGGTATATGCGCCTGGCAAATTTTTCGGGGGGGGGGATATGAACTTATATGTGTATAAATAGACGTAATTTCATCACTAATCCAAAAATTTCGGGGGGGATATATCCCGATATCCCCTCCTCTGGCTACGCCCCTGAAAGATCCTATTGTTGGGAAAAGCAATCAAACGGGTTCAAATGTGTGAAATTAACAGGTGCAGTTTTACCTAAAATGATCTGTACTGCTTTATGAAATTAGCGATAATTTAGTCTTTATGGGGTGGGAGGGTCATACACTCATTGCATCGAGCTTATAGAGAAGGATTTTTAAAGTGAAAAGACGATGACATAATAATGGTGTAGGTTACTATGGTGTGGTAATCTTTCACTAGAAATTGCTAAGCATGCGTTACAGGAAAATTCTAGCTAAATTGGGATTTGAGGAGTACACTACGCTTATCGAGTGACTATTAGCATGAAAGCAGTTGCATTTTTCTCACTTTGGAGACATCCCCTTATAGCTTGACGACGAATGCCAAAATTTTCAAATCGATATATCTCGGAAACTTTTCCACGTAGAGACACGGGATTAGTTAGATTAATTTTCTTCAGGCAAAGAGCAACATTCTTCTAGGAAAGGAGGGACCGTATGAAAATTAAATTTCGTATTTTAATAGGCATACAACTCCCAGTTTAAAAAAAAAAAATGCCCTATCTGAAAGCTACTTTCGTTTGACGAACTTTTTTAACTGGTAGTATGTTTCGATCACTCAGTGGCGCACCCAGGATTTTAGTTTAGAGGGGGCTGGACAACAAATTCTGATGAACTCGGTTATAGCGACCTCGATTATATTTATGACTCTCTTATAACGTCAAAATATTATGTGCCACGTGACTTGCTGATCGAACAGCATGCCCACAGGCAATGTAACTCGTTATACTCAAATAATTGTCTGATCTTTCCAGCATCCTTGAAACCGAGTTTAACAGTGCTTCGTACACTAACTGTACGTATTTATTTAAAAACTAACGTGTTTTATTTGTTTGTTTTTTGTTTTTGTAAAAAGTACTTCAGAAATAATTTAAAGACAATTTTTAAAAAGAAAAATTTTAATTAATATGGGACAATTTTCAATTTTTAATGCTTTTCACTTCTAACTTTCCACCTTTCGGGGGGGCTTGAGCCCCCATAGCCCCCTCCGTGGGTGCGCCTACGCGATCACTTACGGTTTAAAAAATAATCGCCTTAACATCTATTTTGAATCACCCGGTTATAAATAATGCGTCACTCTTTTAAAAAACATTTTGAAGCGCAATTAAATGTTGAAGAATTTTTTCTGGAAGTTCTATAAAAGATCCTTTCCCCCCCCCCCAGCATGTAGTGCAGCTTATGAAAGACCATACTGAATTTTCTCGAGCCCCTGGCGCAATCAGTTTATTTTAATTTATGTACCAAGACCGTAAAGGCGATTATAACCTCTTCCGAAATTTCCCCTGCTTCAATCAGTAAACGAAAGCGGAGGAGGGAAAAAAACTGTCAGTGGATGTCAGTAACAACAAAGCTTTCTGTTATGGGGAGAAATAATTCATTAAAGATTCACATTCCTCACCCAGGCGGCGAAGGGGGAGGATTTACGCTCAGCTGATTCACAGTTTAATAAAACTGTAAAACTGTGATCCTTCACTCCTTACACGAAGCGATGGATCCCTAGTGTGTGGGGGGTGAGGATAGCTGCTGCCAGTATGCGACGTATACAAGTGTATTTCATGTTCTTATGAAACACGCAACGACACGTTTTAACCCTTTGAGGCGCAACCCTTTCCCAATGCTGAAAAAAGGGCAGCCGTTGCCATCGCTCGTCAAAAAAAGGGTCTCTCGATCTGTGGCACCCGATGAGCGTTTCGATCGTCCGCCATCTTGCTGGTCATTAAGTCCAGCGATGCCCTTTTTTCAGCATTGGGCAATCCATCCGGATGTTCTCGCATTCTTCCATTTTTCGGCAGATGTCAGTGCTGTTGAAAAGAATCGTGACCATTTTGTTTACGGGAAATGACGTGCTAAAAACGAAAGGATTCTCCTGGAGCTAGGTCATCCGCAACTATTTGTTATAGAAATCTAATCTATTCTTCGTGACTGGCAACAATCAAAACGTCAGAGTTGGTGTTCCCAGAGCGGGAACACTGCGCGTTAAAGGGTTAACCCTCCGACGCGCGGTGGTTCAGCTGTGAAAATACAGTATTTCAGCGCTTTTAACTGGTATTCGAAAAAAAAATACGGTTAAATGGTCCCAGCGATGAAAAAGAGCACTCACCATTTAAATTGCCAACGACGTGGCGGTCGATCGAATCGCCCATCTGACGATGACGCAACAAAGAAGTTTTCTGACACACAGCTGGCTGTGCGGCCTCACAGCCAGCTGTGTCAGAAAATTTTAGCTCTGTGTCTCCAGATGGGTTATTCGATGGACCGCCATGTTTTTGGTAGCTTGTTTTTTTTTTTTTCAACGACCGGCTACTTGCCAACTAGGCATTATCCACTACAACTGCCCAAAGGTACTGCGGCCTTTTTATTATGGGGGTACCCAGTGGCCCCCTATGAAGAGTCAGGCGAGTTAGCATCCTTGCTCGAGTCGGGATTCGAAACCCGACCCAAGGCGGGATAGAGTGGTTCCCAAACCACTACACCACCTGGGCGGCATTGTGGCAACGACTGCACTTTTTCAACGTTGGGCAGTCTATGGAATGGGTCTTCTATATTAATGCGATCAACGTATGCGCTTCAAAGAGTTAAATATATGAGTAGTCATAAACTTATAACGGAAATATCCGATGAAGCATGATGTTTGGCTTCCCAGCATTGACACGATGATGAAGGAAAAAGTACTTTTACAGGAAAAAAGCGGCACTCTTCACGGAAATTTTCAACGTAGGGTTGCCAGACTTACAGCGGAAGCGGCAAGAGCGAGCGACGGGATGTAGAACGCCTTAATAAATGCCGGCGCTTATTTGTTATCGTGTTAGCTCTTTAACGGTGTTATTCGAAAAAATCATGCGATTTCGGTACATAATTACAAATAAACTAATTATGCCAGGCATTTCAAAATTTTGAAACTGTCTCTTTACAAGCTGTATTACATACTGCGAAGACAGGCCAATCTGTATCAGTTTCAATACTTTGAGAAAAAATTCTTAAAAATCGGAAATTTTCGTAAAGCGTGTCACTCTTCGAAAAATCTTGCAGCTCAGATCCATGTTTAAGAATTTTTTCTGAAAATTTCACAAAAGCCACAGCGTTTTCGCTTATCGTAGTGTGTAAAACGGCTTATGAAGAACCATCTGGAATTTTTTGGAGACCATGGTTCTATTAGTTTATTTCAATTTGTGTACCAAGACTAAAAACAGAGTTCTTTTTTTTCGAAGAACAGCCTTAAATCTTTCTAAGAAGTGTTTATGGGCAAAGAATCGAAAGTACTTGGAAATTTCCTGTCTCATATTTTAGGATTCATTCATCTAGTTTTTCTTGACTTCAGTATCCGTTGGGAAAATAGAAGAAACAGGTATTAAACAAACATATAAATTTTGCGGTAGGATAAATTAATGATTAACAAAATCAAAGTCGGAAAACTGCCTACTGCTTGCATACGCAATTAAACGCAAACATGCGATGATTTTTGTGCTCATTTTTCAAATAATTACGCGATCTTTCTATAAAAATACGAATTACATTAAAGTTTATAAGCCAAATATTATTTAGAATCTGTATACAGTGAAACTTCTCAGGAACGACCACCCTCTGTTCCGCGAAAAATCGGTCGTTAAGAGAGGTGGTCGCTCAAAGAAGTACGAAAGAAGCCAAGAAAAAAATGCGAAAAAAATATTGTCTGTTTTGTTTATGAAATTTCATATTAATGCATAAGTAATTATACATACACATACAAATTATACAAAAATTTAATAGAATATTTAGAAATTTCATATTATTTCATTCTTTTTTTCTGTCTCTGAGAGCACATTTTCCTGTACTATATATATATATATATATATATATTTACATCCGACAAGCATTCACTTACCCCGATATTCTTCATGCATTCTGAATTTTCCATAAAATAATCTATTTTCTTTAAAATTTTCTTTTTAAATTTCCCCATAGCCAAAAGAATCCGTCAACTTCCTCTCCGAATTTCCTCTTTCGTGTGACTCGATCCCAACAACGCGCTGCTTCAACGGAAAAATCACGCGTTTCTTAGACATGCCTCTTCTCTAAGATTTGTACGTAATGTGCATGTGCTAGATTTGTATGTGTACGTGTACTTGACCTGCTGTCAATTTGAAGTTCAGGAACTTGTTTGGAATGTAGTTTTTGTTTATTTTACGTCTGGAAAAATGAATAAAAAAATTCGGCAGCGCATCAGGACAGGTCGCTTATAGAGGGTTGTGTGGTCTCTTCTAGAGGATCTTTTAACATTACGTAAATAAGGTAAAAAATCGGTGTTTTTAAAAATGGCTCGTCGGAGTAGGGGGTCGCTTAGTAGAGGTGGTCGCTCATAGAAGTTTCACTGTATATGAAAAAAAAATATTTATCCATTATTACTGAACAAAAATCAGATAACTGATTTCGGTAGTCAACAGATCGTAGGTGGTAAGTATTCTTACCACGACCTTAAAGGGTTAAAACGGTTTTCCATCGAATATACTCGAGTATAACGAGTATTACTCGAGTTTTTTAGGTTAAAATTTTGATTATACTCGAGTTAGTAAAATATGGAAAAAGAAATCGCCATATTGGGACGAAGAACACTGCAACTACGCGCCGCTGTAAAATGAATTCAGTAAGATTTTGCCCAAACATATTTATATTTAACACAAAATAATTAACATTTAAAATGAGATTGCGTACAAATATTTTATTTTGCGTATCTTTTGTTTAAATGTCATTGAAGTTCGATTGGCTCTGTCAGAGTATTCTTTAATAACTCAGTCAGAGTATTCTATAATAACTCAAAGTCAGAGATTTCTTTAATAATTCTTGGAATTCCAGATTTTTTTATATTATTATTTATTTATTTACTTTTTTAGGAACAAATTTTGAAAAAGGAATGCTTATTACCGAAACAAAATGTACAATAAAATAAAAATTTAAACTAGTAAAAAAAAAAATTGAGAGGACCTAATTATAAAATAAAGATCATTTTACCTACAATAAATAAAAAAATTTGTGAAAAAACACACATAAAATATTACTTATAATATATTCTTCTTATAAGTATAACATTTTATGTGTGTTTTTTCACGAAGTTTTTATTTATTTTAACTTTTAACACAAGTATTTTGAATATTTTTCGATCATTTTAGCTAATAATTTCGGTATAATAAAGCAATATGCAAACGTTCATCAATATCTTTCGAAGGGTGAAGCACCCTATCCCTTCCCCCAGTAGCGTATATAAGCTTTCATTTCGGAGGGTGCTGATCTAGAATTTGGGCTTTTTCGGTTGGAGGGGGTGGGGGGGAGCATTGCCTGGACGAAAATTCTTCGAAAACTGTAAGACCTTTCGACTGTAAATCTTCAGAGAAATTGGAATCTCAATTATTTTCACCAGAGTCATCCAAAGTCGGACTACGCATCCTAACTAAATAATAATTCGGCTTCTAACGCTCTGAAGTGGGTTTATTTTAGATCCCATTGTTACTGAAGTTAATATAAAATTTTTAAGACAACAGTTTTTTAATGATTGTTTCACAATTTAGGGAGTGGCCGGGCCCCTACGGCAACTCCCCCACCCCCTTAAATACGCCACTGCTCTCCCCTGAATCCACTACTGCCTCAGTCATAAGTAGACCGCGGATTATATGCTCTTAAAAAATGACGAAACATGCATTCAAATATGCATTAACAAATCTAAAAATATGCACTAAATACCAAATAACTGAAAAAATATGCACATATTAACAGAAAATAAAAACGTATTTACTTGTAAAAGTATTTTCTATCACTGACCTTGCAATTAAGACATTTTTTTTTCTCTCTTTTAAACTTAAAATATCATGAAAGACAGAATAATAAATAACGAAGACTGTTTATGGGTTAAAGCAGAATAAATTTTTATTCATGATGAAATGATATGAATATGAATTAAAACAGCTTTCAGTAATTTTTGTTACAATACACAACTAAGTGTTTTTCTAAATTTTCAATAGTAAGACTTTATATTTTATAATCTAAAATCATTTTATATGCTGAAAAGTTCTTTCAACATGAACGGATGTCACTACACAATACTTTCTTATAATAATTCGCTTTGGATGGTTCTACTTTTTCGGGTAATTCACACCCCTCATCATATATAGCTTGTTCCAATATCTTAGCGAATTTCGTCGAGCACTTCTTTATAAATAGCATCCAGCTAATAATTGCTGGGAATCTGGGTTTGTCTAAATTTTTCAAAGCATGGGACTTAAGTTAAAGGGAAAAAAATACTGAAAGAAACGTAAAAAAAGAATTTCTAAAGAAATTGGATTTTGTCTTCTTTTTTAAATCCTGGCCACCCTACTATGCTTGGCCCGTGAAATGTGTCCTTTTCCTGTAAAAATACTTTTTCCTTCATCATTCTGTTAATGCTGGGAAGCAAACATCGCGCTTCATGGGATTCCATTATATTTCCCATTCTAAGCATGAATAAAGCAATGTGAAATATATCAATTTAACAGGAACATGTGTTTTGTATACATCGCGTAGCAAATAACACTCCACTAAGGATCATATCTGTCAAACGAAAAAAAAAAAAAAAAAAAAAATCAGCCATTTCTTTGTGTACGTTACGATAGTGTTAGATTATTTTTACACTACTCTAAATTTTACATCTTAAAATTCTGCGTAAAAAGTTTATTTGATTCTTTTTTTTTTTTATTGTCTCACTTGTTCACTTTATACATCCTCGAGTTCAGGTATTTATCAAATATGCTTTAAAACAATTGCTGCAAAAAATTTCTGTGTTGAAAGCATGGAATCTTAGTTTAAATAGCAGCTAATTTTATGGAATATTTGTCTTTTCTTGTGTACAGTCAATAAAATTTGCATTTCCCGTGGCAATAAATTACAATCATTCCATGATATTTTCGTTCATGGTGAACTCTGTTTATTTTCTTCGTTCCAACGGTCCACTTATGTGTTATGTGCTTTAATTCTGAATAAATGATTTTAAATCGTTTAAATATGTAAATTCTGCACACTGACGATTACATTTTATTTTTGTTTGCCGTTACACGGAAGAATATTTGAGTGTGATTGAAATTTCCTAAGTTGAATTCGTGAATATATTTTCGTTTTTCTCTAAATTCATATACCTGAAAAGACTTGTAGGAGATAATTTATCTTTAAAAGCTTCTTCACAATCTTCTTTTACGATTGATAACAAATTTTTACTACTTGAAAGAGATTGGGAATTAGGCTTTTATTCGAAAAATTATTTGAAAATACGCTTTCTACTTATCATTTTTAAGTGTAATAGGTTTTTTTAAAAGCACATTTATCTTTAATTTAAAATATGAGATCTGTGTCCGGTCTGAAGAGGTTAAGTTTTTTACATTTAAAGGAATAAAGCAGCGCTTTGTTTTCGAAACAGAAAGTGTGGGCCCAGAAGGTAAGTTGCCCTGAGCTCAGTAACTTTAAATAATGATTTAGAATGTCGATAAAATGTATTATAAGCATTAATGGATGTAAAAGTTTTATTTTACAGCCATCAATGCATAAAAGTTTTGTTTTGTTTAAAACGAACCGGCGTCGGTGATTAGCGTAGTCATATAATCTGGTGAATTGGATTATATGGAACGGGAAAGAATTTCTCGTTTAAAGGAATAGTGTAATTTAAATGACTGGGCCAAAGTAATAATGATGGTGATGATCTTTTATAATCATTTTATTAAATAAAAATAATTTTTCTAATTGAATAGTTAAAGTCTAATTTAAATAACTTTCTTAATAATAATATAATGATGATGATGATGTTTTATATTTTTTTATTAATAGGAATAATTTTTCCAGTTGAATAGTTTAAAACTAATTTAAATGACTTGGTCGAAATAATACTAATGATGATGATGTTTTATTATTTTTTTTATTAATAAAAAATAATTTTTCTACTTGAATCATTTAGCACTATTTTATTTTCAGAGGATTTTATTTACATTAAAGTTAATAACTTTCGAATTTGGAAACATTTCTAAAAGAAAAAAATACTCATAACTGATGGCTATAGTTTCAAATTCGCCATTAAACTTTTTTTCCCATGTGTATGCTGCTACTATAAAATAATTATTGCATCAATTGTTCAAAAATCATCGATATATTATCCTATTTTATGAATTTCATTTTGTTCGTCAGAGGAAGTTTTTAAACATTGAAAGTTTTTTATGCTTTAAATAGAAAATTGAGTTTTATGTAAATTACATCGTAAAATATAATTTTGACAGGAAAAAATATTAAACTACTATTTTGTCAAGAAAACTTATTATATTATCACTGTTATTTTCAATTTCTTTCACAATTCAATACACTTATATTTCATATTTTCTGCTTAATCAAAAATTCTCAGAATTATTATATTCATTCTTAAACTGAAAAAAGAAAAAAAGACATTACTTACTGTTACACAAAATAACTCACTTAATTTTAAATTTAATGTGGATGATCTTACAAACCAACGTCAAAAACAATTTCTTTATGAGAATAAAATAAAATTAAATAAAGACAGTGCTTAGTTTACACATAAACTCTTACATTAAATAAACTACAACCCTTTTATCAAGGGAACTGCTTGTGCTTGAAGTTACAGTAGGTGATTACATTCAATGAAAGAAATAGAAGAGACTCGAATCGCAATTTTTTTTTTTCGGCTCTGTATTACTGATCAAAAATATGTAATAATATCAAATCAAATCCCATACGGAAAAAAATATATATATATATAATTTCTCCTGTCACCAACTCTTTCTCTTGTCAAGTTGAAGGAAAAAAAAATAAAAAAACCGCTTCACACATCTCGGGCTATGTGCAAGTGAAGTAGTATGGTGGTTGGTTTTATTCTCTTCCAAACACGCGAACAAAGCTGGCTTGATCGAACGAAGAAGAAGAAAACCCGCAAAAAAAAAAAAAAAAAAAAAAAAGCGCGCGAACTCGGAAACCCTCGCCATCCGGGGCGATCATTTCGCGATCACGGCATCCCTGTCCCACTAAAGAGAGAGCGGGCGAGAGAGCGAGAGAGAGAGAGAAGGAGAGAGGGAAAGAGAGAGAGGGAGAGAGAGAGATCGGTGGAAAAAGGAGAGAGAGAGAGTCGTCAGGCGTGCGTGTGTGTAACTGCAAGATGGCGGCCAACGGGTGTGTGGTGGATGAGCAAAGCGCTGCCGGTGAATTGGACCTTATTTCGGATAAGACATCCCTAAACGGTGCGAAGGTTGGCCTCGACGTAGTATCGGTGTTCGACAGCCTGGACGCGGTCGCCATCTGCGACCACGACCAACTCGCGTCCCGTTTGGCTGGTGGTGTCGTCCCGTGGATTACAGACACCGCTCACCATAACAACAACAACAACAACAAGAACAAAGTGATCTCCGGTTCAGCTGATCCGCTGACCTTCTGCTCCCAGAATGACCCCAGGAGGACACTCAGGATAGACAGATCTGGCAGCACAGAAAGGTGAATTGCTTATATGCAGTTTGTTTGTTTTGTTTTCCCGCCCCCTCGCCCCCCCCGTCCCTTTTGTTCTGAGCGCGAGAGCAGAATGTGTTGACCTTTGTTCTTCCACTGCACGCGCTCCAATCGCGCGGACTTAGCAGCGGCGTGTTTTGATTCTACTATTGCTTCGTCCCACTACACCCCCCCCCCCCACTCCAATACGAATTTCTGATTTATTATTATTATTATTATTATTAATATTATTATTACTAATAAAATGCCTGATTGCCTGAAGTTTTCCGTTCATCATGCATAGCAGTCGAACAGAGAGAAATCCACTGTTTATTTTGGCTGCATCTGATTATAAGCGACGCCCCCTCCTCCTTCCTCCTTCCCCCCCCCGTTTCGTTTGATCCCTCATACCATACCTCATACGTGGAGACGAATGGATGAAAACATACATATACAGCAAAATCTCAGTATAACGAATTTCAAAGGGACCGGACATATCCTGGATCCAAAAAATTCGTTTTATAGGAATCTCATTAAAATCGAATTTGTACTCTTACGATTTAACTTTTGGCATGCGTATTTTATTTGTTAATCTGAAAAATTCGTTATAAAGGGAATTCACTCTACAAACATTTTATCTGAATTTTAGATAAATTTTTCGAGATCGTTAATTTTCTCACCTCGTTTAGTCAGTAATTGCGCGTATCATGCCAGTGAGCGTGATTATTTATTTTGAAATGAGCGGTCAAGTTTGAAAACTGACATTTTCCCCTCGCCACTTAACTGTAACAAGATAATAATAAAAAAAAAAAAAACTCATTGAAAAATGATAGTAATTTGTCAAGTTGTAATCACTTTTCAAAATGATTCTTCCACTCTACTCCAATGTTTGTCCATTAATAAATGTCTAGGAAGAAAATGCGTAGGTTTTGCAGTCATAAACAAACGTTCGGGATAGAAAATGTTTGTTTTGAAAAGTCATAAACAAAGCTTTTTTTTTTTTAAACCTGCTCTTTTAAAAAAGAAAAATATATATTTTGAAGTGATTCTCAAGAATAAAAAAATTACATAATGTATCATATTACTTTGTTTTACTTAAAAGGACATTAAATCGCATGCATCGTTATGCATGTGATATTATTGGTTTTATCGTAAACTAAATAAATATTATTAATATTTTCTCAATCTAATAATTGCCGTTCATTCCTTTAATATTTTATCTGATTATATTATTTTATCTGAATTTTAGAGAAATTTTTCGAGATCGTTAATTTTCTCACCCCGTTTAGTCAGTAATTGCGCGTATCATGTCAGTAAACGTGATTATTTATTTTGAAATGAGCGGTCAAGTTTGAAAACTGACTTTTTTCCCCCCTCGCCACTTAACTGTAACAAGATAGTTAAAAAAATAAAAAATAAAACTCATTGAAAAATGATAGTAATTTGTCAAGTTGTAATCACTTTTCAAAATGATTCTTCCACTCCACTCCAATGTTTGTTCATTAATAAATGTCTAGGAAGAAAATGCGTAGGTTTTTCAGTCATAAACAAACGTTCAGGATAGAAAAATGTTTGTTTTGAAAAGTCATAAACAAAGCTTTTTTAAAAAAACCTGCTCTTTTAAAAAAGAAAAAAACAAATATTTTGAAGTGATTCAATGGGGAAAAAAATTACATAATGTATCTTGTTACTTAGTTTTAGTTAAAAGGACATTAAATCGCCTGCATATTTATGTATGAGATATTATTGGTTTTAACGTAAGCTAAATAAATATTACTAATATTTTCTCAATCTAATAATTGCCGTTCATTCCTTTAATAAGTTGTAATCGGTAAGCATACAGTTAGTTCATTCTGATCAGATCTGCCAAGTCTCCGGCTTTTTCCGGGAGATTTCCCACCACAATTTTTAGACAGTTTTATTTTACATTAAATATTTGGACTTATATTAAGGATAAATTTGTAAGTAAAAATTAGTGGTGGGAAATCTCCCGAAAAAAGCCAGAGACTTGGCAGCTCTGATTCTGATATTCGTACATTCTGACATTTTGAAGTTAGTCATATATTTCGTGCTGTTACATTTTCGTACTGAATGGTTATCAGTTGTCATAAATTTAGTTCTAATGCCAAAAATAAATAAATAAAATAAATGAAGGCTACAGGTGATTGTTACTGACAAAGAACAAAACATTTTTGATCGAAACAACTGCAATATTTTAAATGGCCGTTGAAGTAACCTTTATGGTGTTTTACAAAGTTTTTATTGTTTTTTATTTTACAGTTGCATTTGACTTTTGCAGTTTAAAAAAAATATTATGTTTTACGTAAACTTATTCATTATTTTAGCAACACAATACGGATATAGCTTTCTAAAAATACATTTTGAGCATTTACATTACTTCATTACACGAAAAGAAACCTACAAAATAGTCTGCTATAACAATTCAACTTCAGGAAATAAACTTTTCTGTGTTTCATTTTATTTGTTTTTCATCTTTGTCTAATCGATAATTTATATTAATTCAAATTTTCGTATATTACTAAAACATTGCGTTAAACTTTTGACTTCAATTTTCTCTATGCCTTTTCTAGCATACTATATATATTAAATAAAAAATAACAAAGAAAAAATCTTTGAAAATAGGTAATCGACTTGAGTATAAGTTAAACTTTATTCACAGCTTCTTTACTGTTAGAAATTATCTGTCCATTGTTCAATAAAAGAAAAAAAATAATATATCTATTTTATATTGTTTTTTGATGGTTTTGAAGATTCTTTTGAAACTTTCTGCATGAAAAAGTCATGCACAGTATCTGGAATTCTATGTAAATCAGTTTAGAACTCAAAAATTATGGTATTTGAAAAATGAGGCTTTATCAATTTAATTATTGCGTGGATATGTGTGAGGAATAACAACAACAACAACAACAATAATAATAATAAACCTTAAATTAGATTTACTCATTATTATGTACGAAAAAGCATTCGTTTAATTAAAACTTATTAAAAGAGTTAACAATTGCAAAATGTGATGCGTTAAGTTTGCTTAATTAATTATTAGAAAGAAGAGATACCAACCTAGGTTGAAAAAATTTGAACCTTCGCCTTACTTTTAAAACTTTTGTTATTTATGTTTTGTATCTTAGAGAGGTTGTCTCCCCCCCCCCCCCCAGATAAGTGTGTATAATATTGAGATTTTTTTTTTCCTACTCAAATAACATTCTTCCTTACATTAAAGAAATTGCGCTTAGAGCCTTTTACTCTATAGATATATGTAGAGCACTGGGTAATTTGTACTATTTTATTTATTTATTATTGAGGGAGATGGAGGAGTTTTAGCTGAAAATTAAATTGTAGCTTTTCTTGGGGGGGGGGGTATGCATAAGCCAAACTATTTTCTTGTCTAACTGATTTTGTAATTATTTTGAGTTTAGAAATTGAGTACAGGATGGTGTATGATGAGTAAATGTGAAGCAGCGAAATTGCTGTTTTATGTGAAAGCATAAAACGCAACGTGATGATCATTTAATATTTTTTTAGTATTAAATTCTTTATTTTAACTGCGCAATCTCTTATCCTCTTGAATTCTGTATCCCTCAACTCAAATATCTACTTTAGCTGTAACTGATTGACCATAGCGCTGCTGGCGCAAGTATTCTTTTTACTTCTGTATTTTCCTTGATGTTACTTGTCTGTGCTATGTGATTATTATTATTATTTTCGTCGTAGTTTAATAAAATGTTACGTCAATATCCAACGCTATATCCAACTCTAAAAATATTCACAAATTGATAACGTAACGATTATGTTTTCAATTTATGCTGAACATAGTAATGAACAACAAATAATAGACAATTCTTAAATAAACAAGTAGTCCCGAATCAGTTTAGGCATGTCTGATGTCTAATAAAATGAACAAAAGAGTTAAGGATGAATAACCGAAAAGCTTTGTTTCATCTGGCAAAATCTCTATGTTGTAATGTTAAAAATGTTTGTCTCGTCTTGCAAAATTTCTGTATTGTAATGTCAAAAATGTTTGTCATGTCTCGCAAAAAGTTATAAATCTCTGCCTCGTCTCGTATCCATCGCTAAATAAAATTTGTTTTTATATCTGTTTATTCGCTAAAAATTAACAGTAATTGTTTTGATTTGGGATCAAAATCTTCGCCCTATGAGAAGTGTGAGGAATTCTAAATAGATCAAATTAATGCAGAAGGAAAATTTTCGAAGATTTTATAAATTTTATAGTTTTCGATTACAGTTTTTATACACACGCAACAATTATTTTTAAACAGAGAAGACTTGACGATTCATCCGCAGATTAGAACAGATTAAACCTTTCCTGGCCCTTCCCCATAAAGTTGTTATCGATTAAGATTTGCATATCGTAAAATTTCAGTCGATGTGACTCGATCGATGTGACTATGTTCAGTCGATGTATCTATAATTGCGTTCGATTCAAACACTTATCATTAACTTGAACCGTAACACGCCAACTTTTTGTCAATAAGTTCGATTAAGTTTTTAGCGTGAATAAATCGAAAGTTCTCAAGCGTAATAATATTCGAGTGCCGATATGAAAAAAAAAAAAAAAAATCATCTTTACGTTTCAAAATTTTCTTTTTCGATTTATTCATTAAAAACAGATGTCATTATTGCATTTTATGAGGACAGATGTGCGTACAGAGTTCAAGACAGATGTACAGAGTTAATCTTCGTCCACACCCCAGGAGAAGGCTATTATGTATATTTCTTGTCATAATTGCCTGTGTATTTAGAACTTTTAAAGTCCTAAAGAAACCAAATTTTCATTTCAAGGGATCTTAAAAGAACTTAATTTTGCCCTACAAACCTTTTCAAGTGGTCTGTATTGTCATTTTTGAATACAGTGAAAGAAAAATATTTGGAGATTATTAATGACTATGTCATTTTATCTCTCACCTTCTTTACTGAAAAATGTCCCCCAAAAATGCGACATAATTTTACATATATTTAAATACTGTTGTTCACAAAAGCTTTAATCTATTGTTACACTATTTCGTAAGCTGTAGAATATGCATCCCATGTATTTTTCTATAAATAGGTTACAATCCTAAAAATTTCAACATAGGGTTATCAGGCAAAATACTCGAAAGATAAGCGATAAAATGACATATTCAATTAATATCGTTTTAATATGGCAATAATAAAACAAAAAAATTAAGGGGGTTCAGGGTGAGAGATCTCCCCCTGACGAGGGTCGTACAGCCAAGTTATTTATATCAGCGTTGTACATTTGCGATAAAATCACTATTTGCACCTAGGGAAAAAAATCCTTTAAAAAGGTCGTAAAGTTATTTCACATACTTGATTTTTTAAAATTACTTGGAAAATAATGAAATGAAATAAAAAATGTGATAATGTTAATATTTTAGACATAATTGTGAAATTACCGTTAAGAACCGTAAAAACTGCAATACTTTTCACTGGCAGGGCTACCCTCATACTCAGCAGTACATGACTCTCATGTCACATCTTACCATGCACTCACTTGTTATCTCTTAACAACATGTGACATGTGCTGCTGAAGATGACGGTGACCCTGCCCTTGAAAGTACTAAAGTACTTTTTTTTTAACGGTAATTTTATACAATTTATTATGGAATATTTTCGTTGTGTTTTTTTACATTAGTTAATCTTATGTTTATAAATTGTTTCAAAATCTTTCCTTAGCAATATTAAGTACTGATCATTCTTAAAAATAAAGAAATTTTATAAATATATATTTTTAGAACGAAACAAATATTTCAATATTACAAATATTATCTCCTGTCTCTTGAAATTCGTTATATGAACCAACGATGCCGAAAACACTAGAAGCTAACCCTGCTTGTACTGCATGATTTTTTTAAAATTCAAAATAAGAGTTATTTCGAAAAAAGATTGGATTACGGGAAAAAAAATTACAAATTAAAAGTAATAGAATGAAGTAAAATTTTAATGTTTCAGAATTGGTGATTTTGTGTATGAAAGCACTTTTCCTGGGGCTTATACTTCCCTCGTGATTTCAGATGCCACTTACCTGAACGATAGTAAACAAAAAATCTGGAGTGACTCCACTCAACTTTCCGAACACTTACGATTAAGATCATTACCAAGCATTTAAAAAAATTTTAATCGATGAATAATTCAGCAAAAACATAGGCCATAATGTAAAAAGAAATAGCATAAACGAATTCAGAAGACCTCAAAACGTGAAAATACACCAAAATCTCGAAGTCGAATTTTTTCATGATTACAATACTTTCCTTACATGGTACATGTTCGGAAAGTAACAAGCACACAAAAATCGTCTTACACGAGAAACGGTATTGCAAGATTAAAAATACTGCGCAATTTTATTCTTGTCTGAGTCGAAAATGGCGAAGGAATACTTCTCCTTTTCGATCTATTTACATAAAACCCTTCAAAAAGTAATTTATAAGTATATTTTATGTATCAGAGTGGATACAATGTATACCAGTGAAAGAACTATTCTAGCATTTAAGCTATTATAAAATTAAAATCTTGTAACAATTATGATACACTATGCACTCAGGGGGTCAAAGAACCCTGTACCATGTCTTTTAGTACCATACGATACGCACATGTGTATCATCTTCTGTTAATTTATTTAATAAAGCACGTCGTAATTCACCGCGTAATTAATTTCATTCTCAACAAACATACCCTTACGGTAGCCGCGAATGTATCTGACGAACGAACAAAAACATTATCATGGATATTTAGCCGGTTTTAATTAGGAATAAGAAAATTCAATTGGAGGCTATTGTGAACTTTGCGTAGGCGCGAAGCAGATTTTGGAACACTTACAGTCAAGTCCACTTTGAACTGCACTTTATAAGCTTTATATTTATCTCGGAATGGGAAAACGCTATCGTAGTTGATACATCTTGTAGTTTTAGAGAGCTGCTTTTTCATTTTTTTTTTCTTTTTGTATTTCAATTTTTAGTATTAGCGATTCGCTTTTGGCCGTATTTCATCGTATTGCTTCAAATAGTTTTTTAAACTCTACCTTCTTTCTTTTTTTTTTTTTTTTTTCTTTTCTTTTTTTTTTTTTTTTTTTGAAATGCATGAGAAAGTATACAATATAACGTGCCAGTTATCTATATATTTATTTTCATTTATTTATGTTCTGTCTATTTATTTTTATAACATTTCACGGATTTCTTTGGGTACGGCTTAACCCATTTATACATCGCTTTTGTAAAAGCGGTGTATACTTTTTGGCTGATTTTATTCGGTTTCTGATAAAACAATATAATTAACTTTTAAGTGCCTTTATTCTTATTTCTTGAAGTAGGTTGAATTTTTTTAACAAGCTGGTTGGCCGTTTGTATTTATTGTTTTAAATTCCCTTAGCATAACAATTAATCCAATTTCTAAAATTATTGACAGTAAAATGCAAGATGTTTATTTTAAATGTACAAAAAATAAACTAAAATAATTAATCTGAAAGGCCAGCTTATTTTGCTGGCCTAAATGGATTTGCTACAACTTCACATAACAATAATTTATGGTAAATTTATGGCCCAGTATTATTCAAGTGTCGGTGAAACAGTTTCAGGCCGAAATTGTCCAACTATTATGAAGGGTATAAGCTAAAAATCATTATGAATCACCATCATTGATTGTGTGCAGTTGCTGAAGGTACAGATAGAATTATGGATTAAAATAGCAATATAGTAATGGAAAGTAGCATTTGTTATTTCGTTATTGTAGAAAATAATCAACCGACCAAATCGTTTAAATCAACTCTGTAATGAAATAATACTGCTTTATTTGGGTACATTATCGATGTGTGTGTGTGTGCAAAATAGCTATGAAAATCATAATAATGTTTTGAGAATTTTCTTTTTAAACAAAATTATTGTAATATGAAAAATTTATTGATGCTGATTACTTATTATGAACTTAAATTTTGATTATTATCGAAATTGATGTTCGGGAAATCAAGATTAAATTATTAAAAGCATTTATTATAACAAAACTCTTCCTTACCTTTTTTGGCTGTCTTAAAATAATAAGAATTTGAACAAAAGTTCAATTTAAAAAGCTTTTAAAGACATTTTTAGTTAGTATACTCTATGAAACTACTATATTTGTATTAGAATACAAATATAATAGCTTTAAAGAGAGAAGTAAAAACATTTAAAACAATTTAGATATGCTTATTTCTTTGATATATTGCTAAAAGTTTCATCTAATTACTGTTTTAAAATTGGATTGCAACTGATACTGAACTCCATTATTCTAATTTATACATGCTTTTGAGGAGAGTAATTTACATGGATTGCATTCCTATTTTCTTTGTGATTCAAATTGGATTAGCATTTGAATTTCCAATGAAAGAAGAAGGTCACGTGTGTCTGTATATCAATAAAGAAAAAATCTTTATTCAATATTTTGAGCGCTGCCAGTTTATATTATCTTTAATTAGCTATGCAAGTGTAAAAATTATGCTTCTTACTAATATTTAAACAATTAATTACTTTGAAACCATTGAATAAGTAAAAGTATAAAAAAATCCGATAGCATTTTTTAAATTTATTATCATTTTTAATATTTAACATTTGCAATTTTTCTTTCAATCATGGGGTTTTTTATGATTGAAAATAAATTAATATTGATGTAGAATTCATTAATATAAAGAAAATATGTGAAATTCGTGAATTTTGTGAAAACTGTGTAATTTATTTTAAATCGGCTCTTTTTTATTAATTAAGATGACATGTTTAAAATTTACCGACTTATATTTGTGAATAATTTTGTTTAATGTTAAACATTTTATGAATTATTTTTCTTAACATCGGGAATTATTACCCACTGGAATCGATTATAAATTGTAGTAAATTTATAAAAAAGTTTTGTGCATTTACTAAAAATACTACTTTCAAAATTTTAAATAATTGTCTTTAAAAACCAGTCTGAAAATTCGTATTTTTAATGATAAAGCTTAAATTTCAATTCCTAGCACAACGTTCATCGTAATGTATTTGTTATTAAAAATATAAGTATAAAAATGTTTTTAATAAATTTAAATGATCAGAAGATGAAACGTTAATTTTCGACTGGTATTTCTGAATAAATACAAACAATTTTAAGATGAAACATCGGTTTTCACTTGGCGTGTTTAACTCTTTCAGACCTAATAAAAACTCTGAATTAAATAATTTTTGTTATAACAGTGTTTAAATTTGTAATTAAGAAAATAAGTGATCCTCTATATCAAATGTTTGATAATTTATTTTATTTTATTTAGCTATTTATTTTAATTTTATTTTTTTGTACATATAAGGACATCCAGCCTGTACTTTAGTATCTATAACTTAATTTTTTTTTTTTTTTTTTTTTGTCCTCAGTTGTGGGCGCAGGGTCTCAAAACGTCTAAGCAGAATTATTATATCATTTGTGCCACTGCGACATATAATAATGAATCAATAAATTAATAGAAAAGATAGAAATAATACCAACATTTAAATACAGTTTTGTAAATTTAAAACATAAAACAATATTTCCGATTTATTTATTTATTTAGATTTTTTAGTGAAGGGTAAGAGAATTTTTATTTAAAATGTTATTTAAACATGAGATTTATCAAAACATATTTTCTGGTCTCCTTGTCTTCTCTTAGTTTTCTTTTCTTTTCTTTTTCTTTTTTCTTTTCTTTTTTTTTTTTCCCCCATAAAATAGTTGCAGAAGCTGTCGTATTTCTTCCTTGACGAAAAAGTGAAAATTTCCAAGACTGAAAACGCATCCAAAATTTCCCTCCCTTGTACACGTGACTATAGTGGTTAATTTATCGGCCATCTACGCCTGACGTGGCACAGATTTCCGGCGTCTTCGAGAGCCTTCCTCTGGAAATATTTCATGTGCGTCTTGATAAATGGACGTAAACACACGACGTCAGTCAAAACAATATTGGTTTCGCCGGAGCCGTGTGGGAGAATGCTGGATTTTTCCCACTCTCAATGATGTGTTTCAGTTGTTCTTGTATTCCTCTCTTGCGGATTATGTCCGCTGGTGCCAATTTCGGAGATATAACTTGAATTTTTAATCTGTTCCGATGAGGACTTTCGTGTGATGCTGACTTACTTTTAAAATCATTTCACGTGGGTTTGTAATGGGTCATAAACACGCTGTGTCACCCATAGGAATATTGGTTTTTGTCGCATCTCATTCATGAAGAATGTATCTGGTTTTAATTAACCCTTCACAGACCGTGATCCGTATTGAGATCCATGCATATTTTGAATTAGTTTTTAGCATATTTTATCTTCTGATTCGTTAATTAAAGGATATTATTCATTTAAATGAGGAAAACAAATATTGTTTACAATTTTCACTGTATTCCCAATTGGAAGTATGGGTCATTTCTGACTGTACTTTAACATTGGTTTCAAAAACTGAATATATACTGATGGTGGGTAATTTAAATAATAAACGAAATACAGTCGAACCTCGATTTAACGAATTCTCCGATTTAACGAATATTTTTTCTGCCCCGACAAAAAGGGTGCTATAATGCTCTGATTTAACGAATTTTTAGCTTTGATTTAAGGAACAACAATCTCTGAAATAAAATTCGCGTATAGAACTATGTATTTTACGTACACAAAATTAATATCGACAAAAAGCTTTGGAAAATCAAAACACAGCCACAAAAATAAAGCACTATCAAAGATTTCTTTCTAAAGTGCCAATAAGTATGTATATATTATGTATTAAGTTTTAAGAACAAATAGCATTAAAGATTTTAGATCATTTTTAAGTTGATCTCACAACGTATAAGTTATAATTTTGAAGCTCGCAGTAATCAATAATCATTCTTTTTTTCATATCAATATGTAAGGGTATTTTACATTGATATTTTTATACCAAACTCTTTACAAAAATTGATATTCGATTTAACGAACAGAATTGTGGGCCCCAATCATTTCGCTAATTCGAGGTTCGACTGTATTAAGAATTAATAAAGAATTCATTTTTTTAAGTAAAGATTTGAATTAAGTTTGAAGGTGGTAGGGGTGAGTATCAAGATAGCGCTGTAAAAATTTATGAAAACGGCTTTTTTCATGACTTTGAGTACAGTTTCCCACTCATGCTAGAAATTCAACTTCTATTTAAAAAAATCGAGTCATCTTTTAAAGTTCAAGTCAATGTTGATAAAATTTCATTTTTGAATTATTTTTTAATTTGATGTTCCTAATTGGGAACACTAGCCTTTAAAGGCTAAGACTTTAAAGATCATATGCAGCGCTGCCAGATTTGGAGATGTAATTTTTATCTGTTTCAAAAAATGTTTTTCTTTGACGCAGGATTTTTTAAAAGTATTTTATTACCAATCTTCGAATACTTAAGCATATGAGATAGTTAATTGTATTCCGTAAAAGTCTCCCAGTTCTTATGGAACGTGGACATTATGGATTAAGTTCGGGGGCGATTATGTTTTAAAGGGCTCAACTTCGAAATCTAACTGTCAATTCGTACAAATTAATAGGAAACATTTCAGTAAAAGCTGATGCCGTTTATATCTTTGATGGTTTATATTTTTTAAATTGGCGGTAATCTAATAATAATAATAATAATAAAATTAAAAATTGTTCTCATCGATTCCATGTAATAGCGTCAATAAGAGAATTGTCGAAGACAAGTTCATTGAAAAATAATTTCAATTCTTCCACATTTCACCTCATTGGGTCTGGCCGGATAACTGGATTTTCAGCCCCTCCCCCCCTCCTTAAAAAATTCTTCGTTTTTTCTCCTCATAAACTTTTTTTAAACAATGTACAGGTAGTGTACTTTAAATTTTCTGTAGACCATACAATCGTCAAAATTGTTATACTTTAAAAAAAAAAGCGACTATAACTCAGCAATAAATTATTGTTTTTGTGGTGACTTTTGAAAATATTGAAAGCATCAGGCAGATCAAAAGTAACGTCGTTTTTTCTCTTCATAAATTTTTTTTAAACAATGTACATGTAGTGCACTTCAAATTTTTTGTAGGCTACTGTCGTTAAAATTGCTATACTTTAAAAAAAAACGACTATTACTCAGCAATTAGGCAGCATCAAAAGCATTAAGCAGATCAAAAGCATTAGGCAGATCAATTATAAAACATTAGGCAGATCAAAAATAATGTTTTTCCAAAAGTCCTTATGTTGCCTTGTCGTAACTGTTTATACTGCTAAGTCCAAAATTTGTCATGCGTGTAATTTTTTTAAATGTTGTGCTGGAACATATCTTAAATTTCTAACGTGTGTGGGGTATATGGCTAAAATGTTCTTTATACATACCTCTGTCTAACTCAAAAAAAAAAAAAAAAAGAAGATATCCATAAAATTCCTGCTTAGGAATACAACATTCACAAACATCTGAAAACCCATTTCAGGACATTTTAAAATGAAGGTAGACGATCATTTCCTCTTTTATTTTTTTTCACATAGTCTGAGAATTTTAAATTAAAAAAAAAAAGATTAAACTAGAATTTTAAAGAAAAAAATCTTTATAAAATTCTTGCCTTAAAATAGAGTCAATAAAACAAAATTCAGTCTCAGCTCGCTTGTAGCCAGAAACTTTTGAAAATTTATTTGTTTGAATTTGATATGAAAAAAAGAACTTTGCTTTCCGGTTAACGTAATATGACATAACAAAATCGAAAAAAAAAAAATTAGAGTATAAACACATGTTCTAAGCATGACATAAAGGCACTATATATAAATCCTCCTTAATAGTAACAAGCTGATGCACTTCGTGTCGAGTAACTCACCATGCATTTGTTAAAAGTGAATGAAATAACACTTGATTTTTTCCCACAAATTCCAAGCATGATACATAGTTATTCAAATCATAAAAGTCGTAGCTTGAGTTCGTTTATCCACGTATTTAAAATGTATCTCGCCCAGCCTTGTGGTAAACGGTGCACAATGTCTAACAAAACACATAACTACCATTATTGACTCCCTGTTATTGGTGGCTTCCTGCAATTAACGTAATGCGCCCGCTGCTCTGCGCCCAGAACGCCCACCCACTAAAAAATTAAAACGAATTTTCCTTTTTTCCCAAAGTATTTTAATCATCTGATACGTATGCGAGGCACGGCCCCAATAATTACGATATGCTTGGCTAAAAGCTGTGACTTAATTTTAACAATAATTTGCTTTGGAAGAAGTCAAATTTTTATTTATTTATTTTTTTTTTTTTATCGTCTTTGGGGTAGAATATATATCATACAATGCTTTCTGTCCTTCCGGTTTTTTTTCTTCTCTCGGTTTTCAGTTATTGTTCTGGGGGGTCTATTAGAGAATCTCTCAACCTTGCAATAGAAAAGGGAAGACGTGAGGGGAGGGGGGGGGGGGTTGAGGATGACACGCATTTACATGTCATTGAATACAAATATGATGAATCGGCGTGTCAGATATGTTGTTTAGCATAATTGAGTATCCGGAAAAAAAAAAATGTGTGTTTTGTTAGGTTTGAGTTAAAACTTTATTGAGCCTGGTTGTGTTTTAGATAAATAACCGCACTTTGTTATTCTGATGGTGTACTGGGCTGAGGAGTATCGTGTGAAGAATATATTAGGATAGTATAGTTTGGCTAACGCCGGAATAAACAAGGTAGAGTTAGAGTGCTGCCAGATTGGGTGGAGGGGGGGGGTATTCCCCATAGGCGTAGAGTTATATGGGCCCGTGGGGCTCGAGCCCCCCCAATAAATTGTGAATAGGGGCTGAGCCCACATAATAATTTACCACTAAATACAGAAAACTAATTATACTAACATAAAAAAAGTATTTCGCGCCATTTACAAACGTTTAAAAAAACCTTTACTTGTACTATTAAAAATTTTCTTCTTTTGATTTCAATCGTGATTTAGTATTCATTGTGACGCCACGTAACACACAATATTACTATAATAAGCTGCCCTCGCCAGGCTCTGGTTAATTAAAATCAGATTATTCAATGTAAAGTATGAAATGAAGAAAAGTTCAGATGTGTCTAAAATGCACTATCTCATCGAAAATGTTTTTTTTTTTTTTTTTTCTCTTTTGCTTCTTTTTTTAACTTATAACATGGTAGGAAGATACTAACATGGATACTTACCTTACAGAGGTGAAGAATTCTATGGATCCATAGAGCTCGAGCGCCTCCAATAATTTACACTTACACATAGTAAGTCATAGCTGCCAACTACTACGGAATATAATTAACCACTTTTTGTAAACAGTATATTTTTTAATTATTTTTTTTCAAAATAGAAACCAGCTTGTGCGCGCAGCACAAAAATTTTGCTATATTTTAAGCCGAAAAATCATGTAGAAAAAGTGGTTAATTATATTCCTTAGTAGTTGGCAGCTATGAGTAAGTTATATGTACGTGAATCCGTGGCGTAGCCAGAAATTTTTCTTGGGGGGGGGGTTACGACTTTTGCAACTCACATATATGTATACTGGTGTATGATAAGGGAGTGAAGAATATACAATTTGTTAGGCAAAAAATTCCTCATGGGGGGGGGGGGTTATGACCCCTAACACCACCCTACTTGGCTACGCCACTGACGTGAATATATGTGGTTGTGGGGCCCGGCCCCCCAATAATTTCGAAAACTTTACGCTTATGGTATTCCCTCCAGATTCAGGGGATTTAAGGGGGAAATTGAAATCGTAGGTATTGGGGGGGGGACGCCTCAGAACTTCTTTAACTTTCAATTCAGAAAATATGTATTGGGATATTTTTTAGAATTTCTAAACGCAGGTGACGGCTTATAATCTCATTCATTTTTATATGTATTCCTTCCTTTTATTATCTTGGTGTGTGCGTGTGTATTAATGACTATGCCATTTTATCTCTCACCTTCTTTATTGAAAATTGTCCGAAAAATGTCTCCCAAAAATGCGACATAATTTTACATATACTTAAATACTATTAGTTCACAACAGCTTTAATCTATTGTTACACTATTTCGTAAGCTGTAGAATATGCATCACGTGTATTTTTTACATATATTTAAATACTATTAGTTCACAACAGCTTTAATCTATTGTTACACTATTTCGTAAGCTGTATAATAGGCATCCCATGTATTTTTCTATAAATAGGTTCCAATCCTAAAAATTTCAACATAGGGACACCATTCGAAATACACGAAAGATGCGATATAAAATGACATAGTCAATTAATATAGGTTTAATACGGCGATAATGAAACTAAAAAATTAGGGGGTTCAGCCCCCCCCCCCTGACGTGGCTCGAACAGCCGAGTTATATATAAATATAAAAGGTTTAAGCTGAGTTCAAAAATTCTTTTGCAAAAAGCTAAATTGAAAATATAGCTTTTGCAAAATGCTAAAAGGCCGCAAAGAAAAAAACCACTTTCTCACTAGAAGGAAGGATTCTTTTTTTGTTTTTGTTGTTGTTTCCCCAGAATCCTTTCGGGGAAAAAAAAAAAAAAAAAAAAAACATCATTTCACACTTCGAATGCCTCGTTCCCAATGTCAATAATTAACCTGTATTTCTTCGAAGTTTACATCCTAGCCCTTACTAGCGTAAACTAAAAAATGACCGCTGTTTCGGCCATTAAAAAATTAATTCATCTTTCCAAAATGAAGCCTTTATATAATTTTTCTTTGAAAGAAAAGAAAAAAAAGTTTTCAAAACTATTTATTATCTGTTTTTATGAAAGGCTCAAAAAAGAATTAACTTTTTTTGTACAGTGCAACTAAGAGCACAACTTTCACAATTGGATTGCATCGAGTGCAATTTGTTTTTAATAAAAGCGTCGCATCAAAAGGACTATCACTTTTATATGGCAGTTACAAGAATTATGCATTTGAAATGATAAAATTAAAAAAAGAACATGGTTACTCTGTCAAATGAAAAACCGCTGCCATTCCGTGAACTAGAAAAAAAAATATTTAAAGCAAAGTAGCCAGTGGAATTCAAGCATGAAATGGAAGCCCCTCATCGCGGTGCGAAAAGATCCTTATTGAAAAATAAATTATGATTGATGAGACTTTTTATCCGATTAAAAAGGGGGAAAAAAAGGAAAGAATGTTATCTTTTTATCGTTTTTGTTGTGTTGTACTTTGATCTTATCTTCACTTAGAGAAAAGTGAAATGCAAATGTATTGTGCGTATTATTTTAATGCATGAAAATCTACGGGCGCGAAGATATGTATGAAAATTATTGGGTTGGCAACAAAGTAATTGCGTTTTTCCGTATGTCAATATTTCGCCTGGCCAAAACTACTGAAGTTAATTATGCGAAATTTGGCACGTACGTGAGTTCTTCAACATAGGTGCTAGATCAGAGAGCATTTTCCAAAATTCGTAATCTTAGGGGGGGTAAGGGGCCAAAAAGTTCCTTTCACACATCCCGCGTGATCTCATAAAAATAGAGATATCCGTGAAATTCTTTCTGTAAAATACAGCAGTCACGTATACCTAAAAATTAATTTCAGGACATTTTTAATAGTGTCCTCTAAGGAGGATAGAAGCGAAAAAAGGGGGAGGGTGGCCATCTTTTATGGACGAAAAAAAATACTGCCAGTGAAATTCTTACTTTAAAATGTAACACATATGAGTCGTATATTCAGGCACAGCTTACCTGTAATTAAAAACTCGTTGAAAATTTATTTGCTTGAATTTTATACAAGAAAACGCAATTACTTTGTTGCCAACCCAATATATTTAAACGTCCTTGATAGTTTATCAATTTTTAAAGGAACTGTCGTTATTTATCTATTGATTTATTTTTGTTTTGTTACTATTTATTTATTTTTTACTGTAATATTGAAAGCGATAGTTTCAATCTCATTTCATTTATCAGAAATTAAAGTTATTATTATGTTAAGTATCTTCTAACAGTAAAGAAAAAGATTCAGAGGCCTGCACTTCCCCTTTCCAAAATTTTGCTTTTTATTTATTGGATGTCAATAATCAAGTTTCTTATGAGGAAATCTACTTTTTCTAGCGTTTGGGCCCTTCCTAAAAACTTTTTCTCGCTTCATCCTTGTTGCTGATTATTATTTTTTTTTCTTAACCTAATAATCAGCAATGGTAGAAAATATATCAAACTGCAGTTATTGGTCCCCAGCTAATATTCACTGCGGACAGAACTGAATGGATATTAATTGAAAGAATTTTTCATTTTTTATGCTACATATAGATTGTTGCAGTATTAAGATTATTTTTCTAGCAATTCTCTCGTCTTGAAAACACACAAGGTATGTTAAATGTGATTTATTTAGTTTATAAATTTATGCAAACTTTTTGAACATCGCAAGTGTTAAATGGAAATTTTTATTTGCTACTCAGCATCTATCATTAAAAAATATTCGTTTGTAATTTTCTGTCTTTTTAAGTGTTACTAAAAGGTTTATTTTTTATTTTTTCCCTCACTGCCTCTCTCTGGGAGGAGAGAAACAAACTCCCGCCAGCTAAAATTTCTGAAATGCCAAGAAAGTTTTAATGTAAATAAAGTAAAAGGATTGTAAAAAAACAATGCAATGCTTGTACAAGTATCTCCATACAAGAATTTTAAGAATCTTGAAAAAAAAAATAAAATAAAAAACTATATAAAAAGAGAAAACAAATTAAGAGAAAGAGAAAACAAATCTTTTATCTGTTAAAAAAAAGTATTTTTGAAAAAAATACTTTCGTTTACTTTATTGTTTGCACATTCATCTTTTTTCTTCTTTTTTTCTCTTTACGATGCAATTCTTTTTTTTTTTTCAAGAAAAATTGTTGTACCAGTACCTCTAAAGCCCTTAACCAAAATGAAAATTAAGTCATTGAAATGAGAGAGAATTCTTAAGAAGTTCAAAATCAATTTTCTCAACTTTTATTAAGTATTCACTTAAAATCCTTAAAAAAACTAAATATACAACAAATAAATATTTTATTACCTTGTTCATTAATTGCACAGTTAAGTCAGTAATCGTGAACTTTTAAATGAAATAGTTTTTCTAACATGGCAACAGATTTTCGTTGGTAAATCCGACTGTAAGGTTATACAGAAAATGTTTTACAAAACTCGATTTCCATTCTTTAAAAATAGATTATTTGAGAAGAATCTTGTTATAAATATTATTAGGACTAATATCTTCATTTTGTGCAGAGCAAAAGCTATGTATTATTATTACTTCTTACTGACTGTTTGTTTACATATGGAAGCGTGCGTTTCTGAGTAAGAATTTTTTTAATTGCTACTCTGTTCCAGAAAAAGAGAAAATAAAAAGGCTTTTATAAAGATAAATATCCGCATGATATATAACTGTACACTTATATAACTGTTTATGGGGGCGGCGGTGTCAAGGGTTCTGCCCCAGAAAGATACCAAATTTTAATGTTAAACATCTACGTAATACCAGTGCGTAAGTCACCGATGTTACCCACGAATACCAGTAAACAACGGGTTTCTGAGCACCACTGCAGTGACGGTTCGTGGATTATTTAAATGGAGGTTCTGAAAACAAATTTCGAAAATTAAATATGCAGATAGGACGCACCTTACAAATTAAAATATATTTACGTTTCCAGCACTTAAAGGAAAACAATGCACGCAACTGAATGGAAACAAGTAATATTCTGTCTTACATTTCGTCACCTAGATAAGTTGTCTTGATTCATTTTATTTCAATTTTTTTTTTCAAAAGAATAATATTTAAAAAAATGTCATTGCTTTAACTTCGAAACGCGTCTTTTACTCCCATCTTAATTATTGACACTAGTTTGTAAAAAATGCTGTAGTGAAAAATGATAAAAATGAAGAAAACGATAAGAAAATGAATAAAAAAATAATGGATTAACTAACCGAATGTAACAAACCAAGTGAAAATTCGGAAGAGATAACCAAAAAGAAAAAAAAAAAAAGAAAAGAAAGAAAAGAAATTGTACTCGCGCACATTCAAAATGTGCGAACGGAATGATATCAGCAGCGCCGTACTTCTCAACACTCTCCGTTTCTCTTCTCAGAGAGTAGTTCAGATGGGAATTTTTCGGTACGCACGTGCGACCGATTAAAGGCTGTGCTGTAGTAACCTACACTACGGCGCTTTAGCTATACTGGTATTTAATAATAGTAGAGGGGGGGAGGAGAGTAAAACTCACGTTTTAAATTCACAAAAATCTAGAAGTGTACTTAATATATTTTTAAAATTTAATTTGTTAGTGTGTTTATTCTTTAGTTTTCCTTTGGGGGTTCACGTGCTCATGTGCTCAAATAGAGGAGTCGCCACTGCATTACCGTAATATATATTTTCCCTGGAAGCTAGGTGGGCCCTGGCCCCTGCCTGCTGATTGATGTGGGCACTAGAGATGAGTTCGGGCTCATTTTTTGAAGCCCGAGCCCGAGCAATATTATTTAAGTCGGAGCCCGAGCCCGCAATTTCAGTTAAAGATAAAAAAAATCCAACTACTTCATTGATAGAATTCAATGAATTTTGCCGTTTGTGCAAATTAAAGACAAATAGAGTTGCAAACTCTCAATGCTTTCTAATTCTTTATATATCCATGTTTATCAAATAATGTCGGATCTCATGACTAACTAATCAATATAAACCGCCGTTCTGAAATATCCAGAGAGCTTCACGCACCTTCTAGGCACCAGTGCATTATTTTTTTATAAGTACAGTCAACTACGGTTATAGTGAAATCGGATATAGTGAACCAACGGCTATAGTGAATGCAAACAATTAGTCCCGATTCATATACAGTATCTCTATCCATTATGAAGACACTTAGGTTTTAGGGAACTTCGGATATAGTGGACGAAATCGGATGGTCCCCAGAGGTTCACTATAACCGGAGTTGCCTGTACTTTTATTTTCATCATGAATCACTTTTTAAAATCTATTTCAAGGAGTATGTTCAATAAAGGAGAAATTTTTCACGAGCCCGAGCCCGAACGTAATTGTGAATTACAGAGCCCGAGCCCGGTTCGGGCCCGGGCTCGGGCTCGGGCTTTCGGACTCGGGCTGAGCCCGTCTCATCTCTAGTGGGCACCTATGCAAGGTTATAATCCGGTACAGGATAAACCTTTTTATGCACATAATATCTCTGAAGGTTCCGGCTTAGCTCGCTCTACAAAGTTATCTAGAATTGTATCCGAACTCATATTTCTAACGAGAAATTCCTGTGAAACGCTTTTTAGATATCTTTTATGACGAGGGCTAAGTTACGATGTCGCTTTTTTGTATTAAAAATTCACGGAACTTAAGCAGCCATTGCATCTATATTCGCTGCATTGCATTATTGAATATCGCGATGAATATTGCATGAAGGGACAATAAACGTGAATATAACCCTGTCATCGGTTCGGACTTTTACGTGCCCTGTGTCGAAATCGGAGAGAAATAAAAAATAGGGTAGCGTTTTTAATTACATAAAAACGCTTGCATGTTGGAAGAATTCCTTATACAGCCACGCCGTATGCACTGCACGAAATCGCTAAATCACCGGTCGTTATTACACTTGGTAGCGCCTAACATTGTATATACTTACATACACCCCTCCCTTTTTATTTTTTAGTTTGAATTACAAATTGCAACCTTGGTAATGATAGACCACTCGCAGGTTGCGTCCTGTCTTTGGCTGCATCGAGCTGGTTTTGCGTAGGGATGGATGCGAGACGAAAAATAAGCGTCTCGCGTCTCGCAAAATAGCCTAAAAGCTTTGTCTCGTCTCGCAAAAATCCTTATATCGTAATGTTAAAAATGTGTGTCTCGTCTCGCAAAAAAGCTGTAAATCTCTGTCTCGTCTCGCAAAAATGTCGTCTCGCGTCCATCCCTAGGTCCAACTATGTATTACAGTTGCACATTGTATGTATTAGTTCGGAGAAGGAAGTAAAGAATCCGCCAGACCGCCAAACTAAAATAAACTAATTGCACGTGGCAGTGGCGTAGCCAGAAATGTTTCATTGGGGGGGGGGGTGTTACGACTAATGCAACTCACATATATGAATACATGTGTGTGATAAAGGTGTGAAGAATATACATTTTGTATGACAAAAAATTCCTCATGGGGGGGGGGGGGCGTGACCCCTATCCGCCCCCTTTGGCTATGCCACTGGCACGTGGTGTTCGAAAAAATTCAGGAGGATTCTTTATAAGCTGCACTACACACACTAAAATAAATGGTAAAAAAATGCCTTTTATGAAACTTTCGGAATTTTTTTTTTTTTAACTTGTCACTGCACTGCAAACTTTTTTTCAAAGAGTGACACATTCTGTAAAATTTCCTATTAAAAAAAAATTTCTTTTCTCTAAAAGTTCCGTAACTTTATATATTTGCCATTTACTATAAATAAATGAAAAAGAAAATGAAATAAATAAAAATGGAAAGAAAATTGCCCGAAATAGAAACATTGCAAAAACAATAGAAAACAAAACAACAAAAACATTAAATCCCTTTTTTTTAATAAGCGCATAGTGTATTGTTTGAAGAAACATTTTATTTATTTTTTTTCCAGTGTTTAACCTTATTGATTATTTTTTCTTGAAGCTGTTTCAAAAGTACTGTGTGATGCTGATCGCTTTGTAAAAGGAACTGCCTTTAAGGAATGTTCTATACCTATACCTGAAGAGCGGTCGTGACCTGAAGACTTTTGAAAAACTTTAATAAACAAACCAATGATGTTCAAAACCCGAAAAAATAAATAATGGATCTTCACCCTGTGCACTATGGACTGACATTAACAGTCAAGCTGTATGTCTGTTGCAATTTTCAGAAAATAATCCATAATCACAAAAATTCAATTCAAAAATGGGACGAGGATAAATTTGTTTTCAGATAGATCGCGAAATTCCGTATGTTTAGCAGTTTTTTTCGGACACTCATAATTTCTAGTAGTGATGCAACGGATATCAATTTGACCGGATACCGAATATCCGGCCAAACTTTCAGCCTGATATCCGTTAATACGGCAACAGTATGTTTTCTTTTTATTCTGTTTTATTTTCACTAGTTTTCTTAAATTATTCAGCTATTACTTTATTATGTATAATTTCTCATTCATTTCAAAACATTTAATTAAAAAATCAGACATCTTTTAGGCATTGTTTCCATGAAATTAGTACCAATTCTATTTCAATTAAAGTTGATACAAATAACAATGTCGTTGAATCAGCTCTCCTTCAAGAGTTAGATAAATATCTTACAAAATCAGTTAACCATTGAAAGAAAAACACCTCCATTCAACAGTTGGTGGAACATTTCTTCACCAACTACTAGTATCATAATAAGTAGACTTTTCTTATGACCAGGGTCAATTTATGGGGGATAAAAAGGTAACTGAATTCTGTTCGAACAATGATTGCAAAACAGATAGCGGTTTTGCACCATAAATTAACTGATCTTAAAAAGCGATAGAAATGTTTAATTTTTTCAGTTTTCCATACATGATAAAAAATATATTCTTAAAAGTATGTAGGACGAAATATTTTCACAGAAGTTCGTTTTTCTCATTTTTTATCATTGCAGTTTTTAGAATTTATTCATTTATAATGTTTATTTATATTATATCTCAGTATATAATTTTAGGACGGATGTACTGCCGGATATTTGTAACTTCCAATTATCCGGTATATAGGCCGGATGCAGTATGTTTGCCGGATATCCGTTGCATCCCTAATTTCTAGGTTCATGGTCAGTGTTAGTTCCCAGTACAACTTGCTAAGAGACTGTCTAAAATTTTCAGAGTTCCTTGCGCAATTATTTATTTTTCTTTTTAAGCTGTTCATAAGTTGTATGATTTTCAAGTCAAACAGCTTTATGGAGATCTGTGACTGTATATTAGAAAGAAAAAGAAAAATAAAATAAAAATTAGAGACCAATTCCTTCAAGAGCCTTTTCGAACAACCGCCCATATATGATTAAGGAAATAATTCTTCCAGGAATCTGCTAGTTGAATTGCGAAGCGGGTGTAATTCTGTTGGAAATGTGAAAGGTGTGCCTCGGCGGAAATGGCCTTAACGGAATAAACACTCTGCTTGAATGTATCACAGTTTCCTGTTTGTCGCGTCACTCGATGATCGCAGTTGGAGCATATTTATCGCTTCAAGAAACAAAATCTGCCTCACGGTACACAAACTATAATAAACCAATTGCACCAGGGACGTTTAAAAATTCGGGATGTTTCTCTGTAAGTCATCGAAAATAGGGTGCCTTTTATCTGGCATCGCAGTCTGTCCTATTTTTAAAAAAAATTCCTACTTTCATCAATGTTTTATTTATATAGCCTAGTATTTTAATGGTTTTATACGCGAAACCTTAACATCCAAAAGAACATTTAACAACTGTTGAAGCAGCAGAACATTTTACTCTATTATTGATAGAGGTAGGAATTTCTAAAAAATAGGACCCACTGCGATGCCTGCTTTTATGAAACTCCTATAAAAATTTCTTCATAATAAGAATTTCTTTTTAAATAAGTAGTTTTTATAGTGTTGTGCCAAAACAACGTCTTAATCAATTTTAGGATATTTTGAAACTGGCTCCCAAGAAAGGTGGGCAGATTCCTTTCACCAGATATCTTTCTTGAAAGAAAAAAAAAAAAAAACGTTATCCATAAAATGCTTGCTTTAGAATGGAACAAGCATTGAGTCTATTTACCTAGGTACAACCGCTTTGCCATTGTAAAAGCTTTAAAAATTATTTCTTCGAGTTTAATAAAAGAACGGCATTTTGACACTTAAAGTATTTCCATAAAAAATAATAAAGAAGTAAATATTTATATTTAAACATTTAGAGAAATTTTGAAGTCTTGTGTTAGATACTATAGCGGTAGCGCTTTCCCTATATGTCGTTTTTGAAATGTTGTGTTATGAAGCCTCTGTAATAAAGACACCGACACTTCCCCAGCGTTGCAGTGGATATATGATAGGTGCCGGTCATTAAAAAAAATGAATAATTAAATTTTAAATATTTCTTAACATGTGTAATATTGCAGGTTAGTGTGTACGTCGTTGGCCTCAAAAATTTGTAGAAAATAGAGAATTAACCCTTTAACGCGCAGTGTTCCCTTCTCTGGGAACACCAAACTCTGACGTTTTGACTGTTGCCAGTCACGAAGAATAGATTGGATTTCTATAAAAATAGTGGCGGGTGACATAGCTCCACGAGAATCCTTTACTTTTTAGCACGTCATTTCCCGTCAAAAAAATGGTCACTATTATTATTAACAGCACTTGACATCTGCTGAAAAATGGAAGAATGCGAGAACAGCTAGATGGAGTGCCCAATGCTGAAAAAAGGGCAGCCGTTGCCATCGCTCGACTTAACTACCAGCAAGATGGCGGACGATCGAAACGTGGCACAGCCAGCTGTTGTCAAAAAAGGGTCTCTAGATCTGTGGCGCGCGATGAACGATCGTCCGCCATCTTGCTGGTAGTTAAGTCGAGCAACGGCTGCGCTTTTTTCAGCATGGGGAAAGGGTTGCGCCTCAAAGGATTAACTCTTTCACCTCCTCATGCATTCCCGAACAGTCTGCGATAACGCAACTTTTCCGCCATTTCGAACACCATTTGGCATTTCTTAAGAGTTTAGTGTTTGTTCACACTTCTTAAAATCGCGGAGCGTCGCGTTTCTACTTAATTTTTGGGGTGAAAAAAAAGTGAGCGGAAATCGAGACCACATCCTCTTGTTTGTACGATTTCAGTGAACCATACAGCTGATGATGCTAGAACGCAGAAAGCACCGCGTTGACGGTCTTTAATTGCTATTCTAAACTTCAAATAATGCACGCGTTTGTACCTTTTGCTAGTACAAAAGTAGCTTTCAAAAATTCGACACTAGAGGCGCTACCGGTACTTACTGATGACGTTTCCTCTTAGGTTGATCGGGGGTGGAGGAGGGGGACTGCGAACGGAAATTGAGACCACATCCTTCTGTTTATGATTTCAGTGAACCATAGTTGATGATGCAAAAAATGTGGAAAACACCGCTGGATAACTATTGGCTGCCTTTATTTATTTGACTTATTTCTGAAATCGTTCTATTGTTCTGTTTAGCACGTCTTAGAAAGAAAAAAAAAACGTACCCATTGAAACAACAAAAATGTTTGTTTTATATAGCTTGGCATAACAGCGAATGCATTGCGAAATACGGTTTCTGTGGTCAGTCGCGGTTTTTTGGTCGGTCACGTTATGGCCTGTTAGGTAAGATATATGCTGGATTTCAAAGGAATTACCGAAGTGATTTTCGCAGGAGAGCTCTGAAGGTATGGTAGTGGGGCTTGCTGATTTCTAAATCACACGATTTGCGTGTCTTTGATTTTTACTTTCCGAACATGTACCATGTAAGGAAAGTATTGTAATCATGAAAAAATTCGAATTCGAGATTTTGGTGTATTGACACGTTTTGAGGTCTTCTGAATTCATTGATGCTATTTTTACGAGATGTGTGTGTGTGTGTGTGTGTGTGTGTGTGTGTGTGTGTGTGTGTGTGTGTGTGTGTGTGTGTATGTGAGTGAACACGATAGCTCCTTAACAGGGCATGCGATTGAGCTCAAATTGGGTATATAGGTTATAAACCACCGTCGCAAGACCGGTATTGATTTTGGTGTGTATAGGACTTACAGTTTTTCTACAGGGCTACGACAAAGATTTCTTTTACATTATGGCCTATGGAGGAAAATTCTGGAAAGTGCGCTAGCGTTTAAACGGTACATTCGATTGAGTTCAAATTGGGTATACATGTTATAAACCACCGTCGCAAGACCTGTATTGATTTTGATGTGTATAGGACTTACAGTTTTTCTACAGGGATAAAATAAAGATTTCTTTTACATTATGACCTATGGGGAGAAATTCTTGAAAGTGCGCTAGCGTTTAAACGGTCCATTCGATTGAGCTCAAATTGGGTATACATGTTATAAACCACCTTCGCAAGACCGGTATTGATTTTGATGTGTATAGGACTTACAGTTTTTCTACAGGGCTACGACAAAGATTTCTTTAACATTATGGCCTATGGGGAGAAATTCTTGAAAGTGCGCTAGCGTTTAAACAGTACATTCGATCGAGCTTCAATTTGGTATATATGTTTGAATTAGTCATCGATTAAAATTTATTTAAATGCTTGGTAATGATCTTAATCGTAAGTGTTCGGAAAGTCGAGTGGAGTCACTCCAGATTTTTCTATATTGTCAACTGTGGTGAAATTTTATGTTTCAAATTTTTGCAGCATAACTGCAGTATGAAATGAATAACTGCTCCTTTTAGCACAAAAATATTATCGTCCATTGTTTGTTTGTTTTTTTTAAATTAGTTTCACATTTCACCAATCGTTTATTATTATTGTTATTAACCCTTTGAGGCGCAACCCTTTCCCAATGCTGAAAAAAGGGCAGCCGTTACCATCGCTCGACTTAACTACCAGCAAGATGGCGGACGATCGAGTCGAGCGATGGCAACCGCTGCCCTTTTTTCAGCATTGGGCAATCTATCCAGCTGTTCTTCACATTCTTCCATTTTTCAGCAGATGTCAGTGCCGTTAAAAAAAAATCGTGACCATTTTTTGACGGGAAAATGACGTGCTAAATGTAAAGGATTCTCGTAGAGCCATGTCACCAGCAACTATTTTTATAGAAATCCAATCTATTCTTCGTGACTGGCAGCAGTCAAAACGCCAGAGTTTGGTGATCCCAGAGCGGGATCACTGAGCGTTAAAGGGTTAAAGCTCTTGTGCTTAATTATTCGACTCTCCAGGTGAAATTTATCTTTCCCCTACCATTTTCTCGCTTAAGACAGGTGCGCATATACTACTTGTCATATATAGCTGTACGGTTCATGCAGGCACGTAGCCAGAAACAAATTTCGGGGAAGGCCCAAAAGATTTAAAGCTTGAGATTGAAAACTTTATATAGTAGTCAATGGCCAGTGACTTCACAAATTTGATTGGCTACGGTGATACTATTAGTGGCCATAATTTTTGGTACTCCTCTAACAACACAACCAAATTTCGTTCGTCCTGCTTTCCCGTTTATATTATATATTTGTTTGAGATATTGGACGACAGCTGGCTGTGCGCGGGCACAGCCAGCTGTCGTCAAAAAAGGGTCTCTGGATCAGCGGCACGCGGTGAACGTTTCGATCGTCCGCCATCTTGCTGGTAGTTAAGTCGAGCGACGGCAACGGCTGCCCTTTTTTCAATATTGGGAAAGGGTTGCACCACAAAGGGTTAAACTTGAAATAGTTCAAATACGACTATTTATCTCTGAAGAGAGAGAGAAAAAAAAATCTCGTAAGAGAGAAAGAGAGAAATAAATAAAAAAAACTGTACCACAACACTTTCCTGTTAATTTGTTTATCAATAAATCGTATGCATAACATGACCTTTATCTTGTACTGACAACTTAATCGTTGATTTCCCTTTTTTTGTTTTTCTTCTTTCTCACCTCTCTGTCTTTTGTTGCTGCTAAATGTTTTATCATCCATCTCTCATTGGGAATTTCGGATACATTTCCTTATTCAGTGGAATCACTCCACTCGATTTTTTTTTTCTCCCCCTGCCGTCCTTTTTTCTTTTTATTATTATTTTATCTAACTGGCAACGCTTTTCTGGATTCGCTGCTGCAACTTTTACGTAACGTGTGTGTTAAGTCTCTCGGAAGGCGAGACTAGTTTATGTGGCGCGTTGGAGGCGAAACGGTTAGATAATCCGATAATTGACAATTTTAATTCCGTTCGCGCGCTTTTTTTTTTTTTATTTTTTCTTTAGTTTGGAAGCTGTGTGAAAGACGAGGAAACGCGCAGCCTCTTGCTATGATTTAAAACATTTTGGAATTTGTTGTTAAACTCTGGAGACTTTTCTCTTAAAATTTATCGGAGCGGTTGTTTGCAAATCTCGGGATGCATTGTGATTTCCATTCTTTCTTCTTTGTTTTCGTTGGCATCAGAAGGTAACAGATCACAAATTCTTCGCGAATGTTATTTTAATTTTAATTAGTTTGTTTTAGTTGAATAAAAAAATTGAGAAAACTCCGGGAAGGAATAAATAGAATAACGGCATTGTTCAGTTCGTATATTGATTCCAGATCGAATTTTGAGATTATTCTTTTAATTATTGTTGTAGTATTTTTATGGATCGTGCTCAATCTTTCGAATAGGGATATGAGAAGGGTTGCCAACCTGCTGGACGTCTCGTTTCCAGGGCTTTACAGGACACATCCCGTGAAAGATGTGTGCTGCACGCCCAAAGTCCCGTTTTTTTAATAGAATAAGTAGTTTAATAATTTGATAAATTATAACGATCTTTAAAGAAATTTTTAACATTAAGTTTCTTTTATCAGTAATTAGGATCTCAGCAGAAGTGACTTTACTGTTTCTTTTCTAAAGAAGTAGTATTAGGATTAGATTAATATAGCTTATGTTATAAATAAGTATATAGCTTATGTAATAAATAATTATCATAGTTGAAAATATGATTTAAGACTTGAGGTTTCTTTTATAAAAGTATTGATATTGGTTGTAGATTGTTTTAATGATTTCTTACATGCCAAAGTTATTTTTTTTTTTTTGTATGAAAGGAATTAAAAAGTGCATTTAAATTAATCGCTAATGATAGTACTACTTGTTATGATTATAAAGGAGAGATAGAAGACTACGCAATAATCGATGTTCATTTTTCATTGGTTTGCCTGATTCCTTTAACTTTTGTTAACTAGGCTGCATGTATAATTATGCCAAAGTAAAACACAATATTCAATAAAACTATTTAAGTGTAAAAATGAAGATGGTTTTAATTGTTTTTCTCACCTTCCTGTAATTAGTTAGCTGGGTCCCACTTTTTTTAGTCACGTCACGAATTTTAATCACGAAAATTCTTTAAGTTCGTGAATAGAAAGTTGGCATGTCTAGATATGAGCTAGACGCATGATCACGCCTCTCACTCATCCCTCAGGGTTGCCAATTTAGCCTCTTTGTGTCTAGATCTGGCTATTTTGGAGGTTAGATCTACCAATTTAACCATTTTGTAGCTAGATCTTGGCCAACTGGCAACACCGAAGTATTTTGTAAATCGGAACATAGGCGTAGAGTTATATGGGCCCGTGGGGCTCGAGCCCCCCCAATAAATTGTGAACAGGGGCTCAGCCCACCCAATAATTTACCACTAAATACAGAAAACTAATTTATACTAACATAAAAAAAAGTATTAACGCCATTTACAAACGTTTAAAAAAAACCTTTACTTGTACTTTTAAAAATTTTCTTCTTTTGATTTCAATCATGATTTAGTATTCATTGTGACGTCACGTAACACACAATGTTACTATAAACTGCCCTCGCTGGCTCTGGTTAATTAAAATCAGATTATGCAATGTAAAGTATGAAATGAAGAGAAGTTCAGATGTCTCTCATCGAAAGTGTTTGTTTTTTCCTCCTTTGTATTTTTTACTTTGCTTCTATTTTTAACTTATAACATGGTAGGAAGATACTAACATGGATGCTTACCTTACATAGGTGTAGAATTCTATGGACCCATAGAGCACGAGCACTTCCAATAATTTACACTTATATATAGTAAGACATAGCTGCCAACTACTACGGAATATAATTAACCACTTTTTGTAAACAGTATATTTTTTAATTATTTTTCTCAAAATAGTAACCAGCTCGCGCGTGCAGCACAAAAACTTTGCTATATTTTAAGCCGAAAAATCATGCAGAAAGTGGTTATTATAGTCCGTAGTAGGTTGCAGCTATGAGAAAGTTATATGTACGTGAATCAGTGGCGTAGCCAGAAATTTTTCATGGGGGGGTTACGCCTTCTGCAACTCACATATGTATACGGGTGTATGATAAGGGAGTGAAGAGTATACATTTTGTATGGCGAAAAATTCCTCGTGGGGGGGTGTTATGACCCTCCTAACCCCCACCCCCCCTTGGATACGCCACTGACGTGAATATATGTGGTTGTGGGGCCCGGCCCCCCCAATAATTTTGAAAACTTTACGCTTATGAATCGGAAATGAAAGTGCAAATGACTCTAAAAACACTTGCAGACAAGCATATTTCAGCAACACAAGCACTTAAAAGTAAACGGCAATGAGTTATTTATTTCTCAGCTTGAAAACATTTTTAGCCATTTTTAACTTTGATTTCAGCCACTTTTCCTCCAGCAAAGTTGGCAACACTGCCATCCCTACTTTGGATGAGGACTGGAAATATTTCACCAATGAGGGTTTGTTTCAGTTTTGGCGTAATATTTGCTTCGCAGCTTGCTGACCTCGACAAAACTGACGAACTTTTCGAAATTATGGCCAAAACTGACGTCACGTTTGCGATTCAGAAATATTGTGCTGGGAATAGGACCTCTGGTAAGACTATGATATGTGACAGTTTCAAATTTCCTATTTGAGATATTTTGAAAATGATATGGAATACCTAGCATGTAAGGATATTACTAAACGATTACTCCAGCAAATCAACAGTTCCATACAAATTCCGCCTTGAGCGAGGAGATTGTCTTGTAGATAACTCGACCGTTCGTCTTACCCAACCTCAAGCTGAAGAACGGATCTAATTGGCACGATCTTACAGTTTTGGTGTTCCAAATTTTAAAAAGTGTTGTTTTTGTGTTACAGAGAAAGTATCAAGAAACTCAGTACACAAGAAGAAATACACCTTGACGTTCTTCCATTTTGATGCACGCCAAATAAGATCACGTTACTTGGCTAGCACCAGTGGCGGATTTCCCAATAGGCGCATCAGGCGCGCGCCTCGGGCCTCATATTTCTAGAGGGCCTCCAAATTCGGCTTTCAGAAAGAAAAAAAAACTATATGTAAATATCTGTTCAAGAGACATAAACTTTGTTCATAGTTTCAGGATTGCTTCTAAAGTAGAAAGCGCTTTTGAACAATCTTTTCTTTGGTGACTCCCTTACCTCTTCACAGCATTGGACCATGATCTAAACTAATACTTTAATACGAATACTTTTAGTTTATAAGTAATTGATGCTTTAATTCGTTATTTCACTGTAAAAATATCCAGAAACGTTCCTTGGAAATAAGGATAAGTTAGACTTACAAATACTATACAGAAAGTATACATTTCCCTTTGAAAACTTTACTGTTTCGTTCAACCCGTCACTTAACCGAATAGTGGTATCACGACCTTAAAAAACAGGCAGTTCACTTAAAAATGACTAGAATTGTAAAAAAAAAAAAGAAAAAATCCAGTAGTGTTCCTTGAAAATAATAGTCAACTGAGGTGCCCTAAATTCCAAGGAAAGTTGCACGAAATTACCAAGAACTTTACTGAACAATATGCAATTCAGTGGATCTTTCCTGAGCTGTTCAATAAAGTTCCTGGTATTTTCATGCAACATTCCTTGGAATTTTAGGGTCCTCAAATGTCCGTTATTTCCAAGAAAAATTCCTAGATTTTTTTGCATTGTTTTAATTTGCTCACTATATTTTATCTCAAAATATACAGGTGCAGAGGGTCCCTATGCCTTTTTCCTATCCGGAATCAATTAGTTGTGTTGATTTGGGGGATTACGGCCAACTATCTACAAGTGGGATCTATGCCGATGGGTGTGGGTGCTCTCCTTGGGGGTCTTTTTAAAGGATTCTAACCCCTATTTACGCTAAGTTTTGGAGGAAACCACGGAAAATTCCTAACGGTTAGGTTGGCGGACGCGACCTGGTTTTGAACCAGACACCTTCCGTCTCCCAGTTCAGAGTGCTATGCGCTCAGCCACTGGTTGGGCAGCACTGAATCAGATTGCGGCTCAGTAGCTGGTATTGCAGTAGGACATTCAAATACACCTGCTTTATAGATTGCCGCCCCCCCCAAATCAAAAAGTGTACAGTCTGATAAGAATATTTCTCATTTTAAAAGAGAAAAGCCTGAACCGCTTTATTCTACAGCTTGAGATTGAAAAATTTGTCAAAAATTAAATATTTTATATTTTTCAGCCGTTCTTCATTTAAATGATTTAGGAAAGGACACTCTGTATTCAGTGAAATTTTCAAATATACCTAGAATATATAATTGTTGTTGGTTGTCACGATGTAAAAGAAATTGGAAACAATAATTTATCTTCTTTCGAAAAATCACTAAAACGTAAAAATTTAAGCTAGGGATAACCGATTTTATCTTTTTTTTGGAATCGAAACTTTCCGAGTATGCAATGATAAAAAATTGCCGGCCAATAATTAAAAAGTTATGAGCTGATACATGTGCGATAACACTTTTTTGGGGGGATTGGGGGAAGATATTTGATAGTTAAGAAAAAGTATTGAAAAATTAAAGAAAGCAATACTAGCGTCACCGAAATTTCACATGCGTGCAAAGTTTCAGCTCGATCAGATGATGGTGAGTTAAAATTCATAGACAAATTTTGAACTGGAATGTCATACACAGTTAATTAAAAACTTAAAAAAAAACAAATGATGATTAATTTAATTTTTTGTTTTCAACTAAAAAATATTTATGATAACTATATTATAAATACGGCATGTATTTTATAGTCGCAGATGAAAATGCTAAACATTAATAATAAACCTAGGACCAAAGATTAGAACATACCCATTTACCCATTATAAAATGGAATTTATTTTTAAGTCAATAATATTTTTTGTACTTTAACTACTTAAAGTATTCTTTTTTTTTTATTTCTCTTGTAGTTTTTTTCATTCTATTTAAAATATAGACTAATGTGTGTGTGTATATATATTATTCATACCTAATTAATCATTATTAGTAGTCCTAAACTTATTGACAGTTTTTGAATAAACACAGTTTAAAATTAGACTAAACAGAAAGCTTATTTTTACTATTAAACTGCTTCGTTTTGCAGTTCCAAACGGGAAATTTATGAATATATTTAAATATTTATAAATATATGTTCTTGAAGGAATGTTAAATTTTTGGTTCATTTTATCCAAGGAAAGAATTCTTCTGAACTTTGTGATGTCAAAGTCATGTTTCTGATCAAGTTTCCCTCGTTCTGACCTTCAAAAGTACCTGTTAAGTAGTCAAAATTTTCATGACTGAAACAAGACATATGCCAGTGGTCCCCAAAAAGTAATTCGACGTAATTAAGTAACAGTGAGAAATAATCAATATAAAACTGCAGCTGCTGTGTTATATTTAGAGGTATGCTGATGTTTATTTAGTGTTAATCATGAAAAGTGAAACGTAGTACAAAAATTATTGAGATAAAATATGTTTTTTAAGATTAACAAATCTATAAGCATAAAAATTATTTTAAAATTTTAATACTCCTTTTGTAGCAGGCCCTGACTATCGGACGGACACTTGGTGCACGTGCTCTCGGAACACATGAAGAAATAAGCCAAAAAATTGAGTTTAACACGATGTACAGGGGCACAAAAATTGAACCAGCTAAAGGACACAAAATCTGAAAAGTTCCCTGGGCACAAAAGTATTATAGTGAAAGTCAGGCCCCGGTTTGAAGACATAAACTAGATATAAAAGGAATTAAAACATTTTAAAATAATTAGTAATAATGTAAAGGAGTTAGTGCTTTTTTTTTTTTTTTTTTTTTTTTTTTGAGGAGGGGGGCCTCAAAATTGAGTTGCGCCTCGGGCCTCTCAAGAGCAAAATCCGCCACTGACTAGCACGGTACATTTCAAATGCATGCCTCCAAAAATTCGTCGTTGTGTTCTTTCGCCCTACAGGAAATTATGGGCGTTATATCATGATAAGAACTAGTTCCCCTTAAAAATACGAGGAAGAAGTGCATATTCAGATTCAAACCATCCATCAAGGATGCTTAGTTGGTAATTGAAATCGCCAAGAAAACCTACCAACATTCTTTCCTTCGTTTACTTTAAATCCACGTTTATTCAAATACACTGCAGTGGTGATAGTGCATGCTCAAGGTTTTGCCCTCCCTTCTTCCACCATTTTCTTTTTCGCTTTAGAATTTTCTTGGGTGAGAACTGACAACTCATTCTTCGACCTCTTGCTCAGCTGGCTCCGTCCGCTAATTTATTCATGGAGTCGGTTAGAGAATGATTAGGTTCATAAATCTGACCGTCAGTTTTCCTCGGTTCCGTGATCCTTCCCTATCAGTCCGGAGTTCAGATTTCTTTATTCATACGTCTTTCTTTTTTTTTTAGTTTGTTAAAACTTTCATCAGCAAAAGCTGGGGTCCTCGTTACCCATGTTGAAGGTGAATTTATAACACAGCGGTTATGGGAATTTAATATGCTTGTAGAAATATTAGGTTGTAACGAAAGTTTCCCGCCACCGCAAACTTCGTCAGCACACAGTTCTCGTTGGCGTATTTGCTCATATTTTGTCAAACGATTTTTGGCTTTGAAAGAAAGAGGTTTACTTTATAACACTGTGTTGTGAAATCTGTAAAAAATATAGTTATCATTAAGTATAAGGTGTCTCAAATAGAACTATCACTCTAGAGGATTAGAAAGAACCATCATTTACTTCCAGTTGTGTTGCAAAAAGTCAGCTACAGAATATCAACGAATTATGAGTACAGCTTTAAGTACTATTGTTGTATCATGTGACACTCTGCAAGTTTGGTACCGAAAGTTCAAAAACAGTTATCTAAGGAGTTAGAAGTTAGTATTTCAGGCAGATATGGCGGAAAACTTTCGTTACAACCTGATATTTATTGTACGGTCAGCTGCAGTGCTATTTGTAAATTTTAAAGTTATTCCCATAGTGTTGGAATTTATTGATTGCCAACAAAACATGTAGCTATGTTATGTTCTCTTCAGTCTTTTGTGCAATTTTTAAAGATAAAAATGTTCTGTGATTTATTTTTTCCACTTACGACTGACTATTCTGTGTCATAGACCCACCGTTTTCAGTGGAGAGGTGTGCCAAATATCCGTATCCGCGGATATTCAAAAGTAAAAAAAATCCGGATTCGCATTTTTCTAGCGGATTATATTAATAGCTTTTCAGGAAAAGTAAAACAAATGAAAAAAATCAAATTATTTTGTTATTAATTAATTATTGTGTAATTAAGCATAGCCTCTATCGTTTAAAACTTTATAGTGTGTATTATTTATTAATGATTCTTCTTTTTTAACAAAAAATCCCTCGTTTGCTAAATAAAACCATTGGTATTAGTAATTTACAGATGTTAACATGCATTTACTATTTGAATATTTTTGCGAAGTTGGCTTTAATAAATCAATAAGTAAATAAATAAATTATTTACTTTACTAAAAATTGAATTAATTATCAGTATTGGTGTACTTAAAAAAAAAAGTAAGAAAAATCTGAAGCACTTTCAGATTTTAAATACGCAGTAAAGTGCTATATGTAAAAAGAGTATCATAATTTATGCGTCTTCCCTATTTTTCTTCCTTATTCCATTAAGTTGGAAAGTGTATCATTATTCATTAGTATGCAATATTTTTCTTCCTTGTTCCATAAAACCCAAATCTTTGGAATCGAAATCTATCTTAAAAGTGCCTACTAAAACTATTTTAGAATCTTCGCCAAGTATATTCCAACTATACATACCGTTTTAAATATTGTTTCGAATGTGCATCCTAATCCATGAGTGTGCAGTGTTGTCTTTCTGGGGTTGCTTCTTAACGCCCCGACTCACGCCAAGGCTGCGATCATTAAACATATATAGTTACCATGACGATTTTTTGTATTTATGTGGCAACCGTAATTTAGAATTAAAATAGCGATTTGGAACAACCTGTAAGTACAGCATTCCGTTACATTTTTATTTATTTTGGGATGCCAATTAATGTAGTTTTAATAATTGTCTTCAAATTCCTTGACTGGTGCGTTTATCGCTCGCCTGATCTCCACGTCACGATTATGCATGTTTACGTGTAAGCCATCAACTCCCAAGCTGACTGTGCCTATGAACTCTTTTTTTTAACCACAAATTTGGCAATGAACCGTCAAGTGAAATAATTCTATTTCAAAATTGCGTCTCCAACCACGTTGATAACTTTCAAACCAGAGGTTAAGAACGTGAAATCTAGCATGAAAGGGAGAAAATTGAACGTTAAACTGATTGATTCGGTCGATATATACTAATTAATTAAAGTAAAATTCATAAATACATGCAAATAATTATTATTAGACGAGAGAAAATGTTGAAAACTTACGTTAAACCTTTCGTGAGTACCCTTGCGTTTTCCACGCACCCCCTAAATTGATTTTAATTTTGCCAAGGACCCTCCCCAAGAGTCCGCAGAAATCTGTTTGAGAACCACTGACATAAGCAAAACCTGTTGGAAAATGTTTTTTTAATCAATCCGTTAGGAGAGAGGCATTTATTTCTCTTGTTCAAACATTTGAACCAATCTCTTATCTTTTTAACTACGACGCTCCTTTCTGTTTCTTGTTTACCTACCTGACTTTAATAATTTATTCATGAATTTGGCGGAAGAATGATTAGGCTCGAAAATCTGGCCGTCTAGTTTCCACGGTTTTATACTTCATCTTTATTACACCATTTTTTTTTTTTTTTTCCCTCCGCTCTCCTTCGCTAGAGAGCAGGTTGAGTTGAGTTGTTTCCTTTTTCTCTCTCTGGAGAACGTATGGACTTAGTGGAAATAAAAAAATCGATGGACGTGGGAAGACAGGACATGGGAAGAGTGATAGAGATAGTTTGAAACTTTAACCTCACCCCCCCCCAACCCCTTACCCTATCCTTTGTTCCTAATTTGCCGGGTTTAGTTAAAACACGTCATTATTGGATAGATGACTATAAATGTAGCTGGAAGGTATATGGAAATAGAAATGATATTCTACACACGCGATACTGATTATGATAGGCTGTGGTGAAATTCTGTGAAATCTGCTAATTTTGGCCTCATTCCTTTTCTCTTATCCCCCCCTCCCCCCGATAACGTCACGTGGACTATTGGTTGCCGAGATGACGCTTTTATACGGAGCTGAGGCTTTGTTAGCCTAAATCCAGTGTTGCCAGAACAAGGGAAATGTCAGCTGAGTTTTCCAGGAAAAATCATTTTGTGTCGCCCAGGTGGTGTAGTGGCTAGCGTGTTCTACTATCATCCTCTGGGATAGGGTTCGACTCCCGGCTGTGGGCATGGATGTTTGTGTCTGTCCTGATATCGTGTGTTGTAAAATATGTACTATGAAATAAATAAAGGAACAACTGAGCCGTAAAAAAGAGCCATAGCGCTCCATAAACTGTGTCTTCCAAATGCCATTTTGCGGAATTTATTTTTTTGGTTTCAATTTTCTCAGAAACTCGTTTTCCTATTCTCAATTAATTCTACTCATTTATGTTCTGTACGAAAACGGGAAATTTTCCGGGAACATTTTTCAACACTGCCTAAACGCAGATAGAAATAAATACTTTGCTCAAAGATTGCTCTAAACGTCTTATATATAAAAAGGGTTATTAAGAACTTCAGTAGAAACATGTAAGTGGGTGGTAGAGGAAACCAAGTGACGGTTCAGAATAGCAAAGCAATCTGGTGTCGAAGAAGTCGTCTTGATGTTGTTCTGCGGACAACACTGAGACAGTTATTGCTTGCACAAATGTTTTAACCCTTTGAGGCGCAACCCTTTCCCAATGCTGAAAAAAGGGGCAGCCGTTGCCACCGGCTGCCCTTTGCCGTTGCCACCACTGTGCGCGAGCACAGCCAGCTGTCGTCAAAAAAGGGTCTCTAGATCTGTGGCACGCGATGAACGTTTTCGATCGTCCGCCCTCTTGCTGGTGGTTAAGCCGAGCGATGGCAACGGCTGCCCTTTTTTCAGCATTGGGCAATCTGTCCGGATGTTCTCGCGTTCTTCCATTTTTCAGCAGATGTCAGTGCTGTTAAAAAGAATCGTGATCATTTCTTTACGGGAAATGACGTGCTAAAAAGTAAAGGATTTTCGTGGAGCTCTGTCACCCGCAACTATTTTTATAGAAATAAAATCTATTCTTCGTGACTGGCAACAGTCAAAACGTCAGAGTTGGGTGTTCCCAGAGCGGGATCACTGCGCCTTAAAGGGTTAAGCGATTAGCGTTGTGGTATGGACAGACCCTTAGCGTCTAAAAATAACACGTTCGTCAAAAATAAATCGATATTTCTTAAAAAGTACTTGAATAAAATTCATTATTAACAGGTAGTGTTACTATTAAAGTAGCGTTGCCTGCATTGCTTTGCCATTACAAATTGTCTTGTTTCTCTTCGTCTCTTCCGCCCCTTACATTCGTGCCTGGTGTTTTTAGTGTTTTAGAATGGTGACTTGAAATGGCTTCTGTCACCATTCACCACCAATCACCGCGTTTGAATGGCTTCAAAAACACCCTGGTGCCTAGTGTTTGTGAAGAACCAACTCTATGCATATCCTTTTTTAACATTGCTCTAATACTTATCTCTACTATTACTACTACTAATAATGATAGTAACAACAGCAACGAAAAGATTTATTTGAGTGAGTTCTTTTCTGCTTAAATGCATCTGGCAACAGGATACTTTATTCGGTATTCTATACTTTACGTCGATTTTACACAGCAGTGTAGCATCCATTCTGACATGGATACCTGTGCTTGAAATAACTGGGTCTTCCACGGAAAAAACAAACAAACAAACAAACAAAGACGATAAAATGTTGTCTGATAAGTACACCCCTGAGTACGAAGTTCGCATGTAGTATGAAAGATCGCTTTATAAATGCAGTGGAACCTGATAAGACGAAATCGTTAACGATCGTAATATTTTTCTCCATTAAAGTAAAGGACGAAGGCAAATCAAATAAGATGTGCATTAGCTGCGGTTCCCAACCTTTTTCAGGCTTAATTACCCATAAAGCGGGTTCGATATTAGCAAATACCACTAAAAAAAAGTTTAGTCTACAAAAGATATTAGCTACTGCATTTTCCCTTTAAATTATGAAAAATAAATTATATCTGAAATTAATTTAAATCATTCAAACAAAGAAAACACTGCGTTTTTGGCATTTCTTCTTAAATCAATCAGACGATTGATATTACTTAGTTTTCACAATTTATATAGTCACATGGCCTAAAAATTAACAGCCTGAATTATAAGGTAAAAAGGAAACAACAATTGAAAATTAGGAATTCCGTTTAATCCTTAGCGTGACGGATTTTCCTTACACTTTCTTTTCTTTTCTCTTTTGTTTTTGCGCGCGCGCGCGTGTGTGTGTGTGTGTGTGTGTGTGTGTGTGTGTGTGTAGGGGGGGGTGTACATTGTATATTCTTCTTTAAGTTCTCAAAAGACAGCAACAAACATTTCCTGTAATGGCAAGTTTCTTTTTAATAAATAAAAGGTCTGTTTAAAAGCAAGTTTTACTGCATTTTTGCGTTCATAAGAATTCATATTTATAATATGTTTGAACGGATTCCTTCTAATAAATTGTAAGCATCTAGCAGTGGTAAATAAAACTTTTGATAAAACCAGATATCTCAAAATAAAAGCCGTATCATGTCTCGCGCTGTACACTTAAAAATGAGCTTTTTAATGCTGTAACTTTTGGAAAGCTTTTTAAATAATATAATTGCGCTATAGAGACCCGGAAAATTTTAGAAGGCATCTTTACTAGTTGTACTATAAACTGTTACACACAATGAACCTATGGGAGTTAACGAAACATTCAGGAAAAAAAAAAAAAAATGCTAAGCGTACAGAATTTTGCAATAGTTCCCTAAACAGGCAACTCCCGGTCCATTTTTGAAAGCGATTTTTGTACTTAAGAATTTTTTCTGAAAGTTGCGCAAGAGACATACAGCTTTACGTTTAGCGCATTAGTCCATAGTACATTGGGTAAAGAAGCATTGTTCATTTTTTCGAGTGTTTGTTATCATCAATGGATTCTTTTAAAGCTGCTCAAATGTCCCTTGAAAGACGATCGCTCTTCAGGTATAACATCCTTAATCATACTGTTTGTTTCCTAGGTTCTTCGTTCTACAGTCCAGTAGGTGTAGGAAGTTAGTAAAGAGTCCACTTGTCAGGATGGAACACGAACTTTATTGCTTCTAGAACTTCGTCGAACAATCAGCTGTACAAAATTCACAGGCGCAATCAGACAGTATGACGTGTTTATAACAGTCTGCTTAGAACAGAAGCTTTCACAAATGCTGTAATTCTCACACATAATAAAATACTTCGACAGGCAAAAATTTAGTGGAGATATACGAGGGATATCGCAAACAGTCCCTCAAGACTCGGCAACAAAGAATTTACACACAGCATTTAAAAACAAAGCTTCATAAAGGCAAGCGAAAATACCGCTTCTATAGCACAATTCACAGCGTAATACAGCGGACACACTCAACGTATGCTTGGTGAGGAACTGACTCTGCGGTCCCTCTCTGCCTCGTACTTATTATAGCTGTCGCCGAAGTTAAAAAAAACTTCTCGAAGAATGTTTCCTGAAGATTCCACATAAAGTGGGATATTTGATTACGTCACAAAAAAGAAATATTAGGCCATTATGTGATGTTAATACAGTAAAACAAACTTTAAAGGCCCCCATTGGAAAAATCGCGCCAAATGTCCGAAATGGTGCCTAGCGTGGCGACATTTTGGCAAGATATCGCCAAAGTCCCCAAAAGTGAGGCCAAAGAAGCTCTAGCATTTCTCAGGATTTCTGGAAAAACCCATACAAACCAATAGGGAAACCCGAAACTCCCCTTTCTCGCGTTATAGTTGACCGATTTTGATGCAACAAAATGCAAAAATTTAACTATCTGACGCGTAGAATACGAATTTTAAACTATTTTTAACCCCCAGGAGGCAAAACAGATCGAAAATTCGCCAACAATATAAAATAGAACTCAAAATTGTGAGTTGTAAGAACTTAGTTACAACTTGCAGCTCAAAGCGTATTCTTCATTACATGATCAGCTGCAGGTTTATTTTTTATTATTTTTTTCTCCCCTTCGCTCTTTGCTAAAAGCAAAAAATTGAATTATACCATCTGCTTCACTTTCTTATTCAAGTTTTTCTACTTCGCAACTGCGGGATTTGTCCCCGATCTTTTATCTCATTCGATTTGCCTTAGAAAAGTGCTTTGTAAGGTGACGGCATGTGCGAACGCAAAGTATGTTGCTGTAAATAAAATCGATTTATGTATATAGTTTACTTATTTGATTTATACTCCATAGCCTGGCTTTTAATTTTTACCTGAATCCATAAATTCTCTGTTACACACTTTTCTCTAAAAGAGATTTAGTTTAACTGAAAAAACAATTTCCCCCTATTTAAGCAAACTCCCGTTTTTTAAAAAGTGTTATAATAATTATTGCATTCAGTTACGTATCGAAAAATCCCTTGTAATATGTTGCATTCGGTTGTGTATCGAACAATCCTTTGTTATGTAATGCATTCGGTTACATATCAACAATATCTTGTACTATATTGCATTCGAATATGTATCGAAGAGTCTCGTCTAAAATATTACATTCGGTTCGGTTATGTATTGAACAATCAGAGCCTGATGATGACCAACGGGGGCCCCGGGTATTGATGAATTTGGGGGAATGAATTTGAATTTTCATAACATTTTGATATAAAAAATATATTTCAGAACAATATTTGAAATTGGAGGGCCCTGGGCAAAGTCCCGATTTGCCCATGCGATAATAAGGCCCTGTGAACAATCTCTTCTAAAGTATTGCATTCGGTTCCGTTATGTATCGAACAATCCCTTGTTATATATTGCATTTCGGTTACGTATCATTATGTAATATTTGCATTACATAATTATGTAATATTTGTACAAGGGGGGAGGGGTCATAACCCCTCATGAGGAATTTTCTGCCATACAAAATGTATATTCTTCACTCCTTTATCACACACATGTATGCATATATATGAGTTGCAGTAGTAACCCCCCCCCATGAAAAATTTTTGGCTACGCCTCTGATTTGTACATACATAATTATCTAATATTTGTACATAGTTATGTAATATTTGCATTGGGTTACGTACCGAACTGTCCCTTCTAAAATACTGCATTCGGTTCGGTTATGCATTGAGCAATCCCTTCTAGCTATACATTACGGACTGCAGTGTATTAGAAGGGACTGTTTTCATCCGTGTTAGGATGCGAATTTCTATTGCCAAAAGGGCCACTTCAAGTACAGTTTACTCTTTTGTTCGGGATTTCTCATTTTCTCCGTACTCAACCTTGATCATTGTCTCCCGACTAATCTACGAGGAGTAGCATTCCAATTCAACTGCCAAAATCGAACATCTAGGAAAGCTGTGTTGCTATTGATTCTTCACACACGAGACGAGATAACTGTCGAGTGCCATCCATATATGCGATGTGTAAGTGGTTGCAGGATAGATAAATTTGCTCCATTAGATAATTTTTGCTCTGTTCCATTATTTGAGACTCGATGGGAAAATGAAACACACACACACACACACCCCTCCCCCCAATCCATCCCTTCACAATAAAAGTTCTGTTGTCGAAAAAGAGAATATGTCACAGCTTGTCTTTTTAATTGTGCGAGCTTTTGTGTTTTTTGGACGTTATTCTGTCATCGTTTCGAACTGCACTTATAGGTATATTGGAAACACAATATGCTTTCTATGAAAAAAGTTATGCACCTCTCATTCAGAGGCTATTGTGTTTATCTTGTTTGATTCTTCAGATTTATCTCGGAAATCCTTATCACAGTTTTCCGTACTTGATTTTTTTCCAATTGATTTTTTCAAATGATGTACAAATACTTTTATCTATGTACGTATGTCATCCTTGCAGTCGTAGTGGCCCTAAGATCTGCAAAAGCTTCAGCTTTTTTACCAAACACACACACACAAACATACTTAAACACAAAGTAATTAAAAACTTGTAAAAACACACATAAAGTAAGGTAAGTTACCTAGTAGTTACCTATTACTCTATGTGTGTTTTTACAAGTTTTTAATTACTTTATCGTTAACACCAGTATTTGAGTGATTTTCATACTTAAAACACATTTAAACTGCTAAATTTTAGTTCTCAGGGAATGCAGTGACTTCTCTTGTGTAAGTTAATTTCTAATATTGGGTGCTTCCGTAAAAACTTAAAAGTATCATTAAAATTGGATAAATAATGATTTATGAGCGGTTTACGCTAGTACGATTAGAGGAAGATAATTTATTTTGTATTTATTATTTTTTTTCTCATTGGCCGGGAAAAAAAAAAAAAAGGTTTAGAAAGTTATTGATAGATGGCTCTGACATACGCAATGTGAAATAATTTTCCTATCCAAACAAAAATTCGATCTCTTCCCAATCCTGTTCATGCAAAGCAAAAAAAAAAAAAATTTCTATTATTATTTTTTCTCTTTTTTTAATGAGTTATTTAATCGCGCATGAACTTTTTGACTGTATGATTATATGTGAAATATGGTTTTATATGATTAAATACTTTCACTGTATATTTTAAAAGCCGACAGTGCAAACTTGTGAGTAGCTTTTCCATTTTTTAAGAAAATTTCCCGTAATTCAGTTAATTCCCCTGCATTCCATCACGAAAGGATCAACAAATTTTCATTTCTAACTCACTGAAAAAGAAAACAGCAACAAGAAAAGCTATTATAAGGTCTGCTTAAATACTGATTTCAGTGTTTTAAAAACTCCGCATTTGGAACCGCCTCAAAGCTAAGTTTCACGCTGCTAAGCTCTTCACTGCCTAGAAAGGGTGAACACTAATCAGTGGACAGTGGGAATGACCGATACAGAGTCAGACGGCGGGAAAACTAATTCAGACTTTGCAGACAGGTTCGTCTGAATTTCATACTCAGTTGGGAGATTATCCATTTAATATGCCTGACTTTTCGACTGTTCTGATTCGCGAAGAATAAATTTGATTTCAATAAAATAATTAAGGATGACATAGAATCCTTTTTTGTTTAGTTTTTAATTTTCCTTATCGTGATTTCATTTGCGAACGAAATTACGGCGTTAGAGAAGCCACTTTTATAGCAGTTTCTCTCAACTGTATATTCGTGCCATATCCTGGATACACCAGTCAGACTTGTTAACCCTCCGAGTGTCCGAGACGTAAAGTTTTGACTAACAGTTTTTATTACAGTGACCTATCTACAATGTTGACTTCTGCACTAAAATATTTATCCGTTACAAACTGCTAAAGCTTGAATGTAATATTTAGAGAATTAGCTGCTAATTAGAGTTTCTTTTTATCAAAATTGTTGTTTATATGTTGTTAGAAAAGAATATACTTTACAGAATTCGTGTAAACCTTTGAGTAACTTTATAAAAAGAATCCAACTTCGTCAGAGCCTCGAAAAGAATTTGGATATTTTTTTCAAAAGAGTTCTTCAAAAATGTATAAGACTTATAAGTTTACTGTTTATAATTGCATAGTACAGTTCGTGAAAAAGCATCCATTTTTTCTAGAGATTAACAAGTTTGTTTTCAAGACTGTTCGAAAGTTTTCTTGATGGCTGTATTTTTTTTTTTTAAGTGCTGCATGATTTTTACTGCTTTAATTTAACTTTGAAGCAAAATTGTTATAACAGGGATCGATAAAGACGAAAATTAGGCCCATTTTGCGGCTCCTTCACAAAACTACAATCGATTAAAACAATCCTTCACAAAAATATAATTGATTAAAACAATCCGTACACAAAATTAAAATCGATTAAAACGGCTATTCATGGTATTTGACCCTGCATTTTATATATAATCTGTTTTATCAATTATTTTAACAGAAAAGTGACTTTTATTAAAAATTGGTACGAAAATTCATCAAAATTTCCCGAAGGTTCCCCTTAAAGCGCGAATATTGATTACGTCATAGGACTACAGCTGAGTCAACAGGCTATTACGTAATGTTAATGCAGTAAAACAAACTTTAAAGACTCCTTTTGGAAAAATTGCGCTCAGAACAGCGAATTGCCCGAAAATTTGTAACAATATGGTGGCTGAAGTTTTCCTCTCCTCAGTAGCAGTTTGTTAAAAATTCGACCGCAGTTGTAAACTGTGTAATAACACTAGTACATACGCAAGACATTCGTGTTGGAAAGTGTTATGTATAATCCGTCCATCTGACATATTTTATTTTCTTTCGTTCATCCACCGTTATCGACACTAAACAAATGTAATATGACTTGGAATGGGAGAGCTGCGATCTCAGTTAAAGCAATTGGGTCGAAAATTCGACTACAGTTTTAAACCGTAAAAAGACATTCGTGTCGGAAAGTGTTGTATAATCTGCGCGTCTTGCACGGTTTATCTTCTTTCGTTTATCCACCGTTATCGACACAAAGCAAATGTAATATGACTTGGAATGGGAACTTGACTTGGGTGCGATCTCAGTTAAAGCAATTGGGTCAAAAATTCGACCACAATTTTAAACCGTGAAGACATTCGTGTTTGCAAGTGTTGCATAATCTGTGCGTCTTGCACGGTTTATCTTCCTTCGTTGATCCACCGTTATCGACACAAACAGATGTAAAATGAGTTGGAATGGGAGAACTGCGATCTCAGTTAAAGCAATTGGGTCGAAAATTCGACCACAATTTTAAATCGTGAAAAAGACATTCCTGTCGGCAAGTGTTGTATAATCTGCGCGTCTGGCATCGCTTATCGCCTTCCTTTCACCCATCGTTCTCGACACACAAATTTAATGTGGCTCTGAACAGGTGAGCGGTTTGATGTCCGTCCGCAAAAGCAGTATAGGATCGAAAATTCGAGACCGCAGTTACGAACCGCGAGCAAACAGCTTTCCTCTCCTCGCCCCCTTATTAAAATGAGCCTTTATTAAAATTAAGCGAATAAAGATTAATACGAAGAGAACGGGGTTTACTCGCACGTACAACGCGTGAAACCGGAGGGTTGAAGTTAACGCGAAGGGGCAAAGTTAACACTTACATACGAATCTGTTGTGAGTTCATTTCAGGATGTCACTGGCGATTTGCGCTCGTTTCGTAATAAGCTTTTATTTCCGTGATTACGACAGAGAGCAGGAAGCCAAGGACTCTTGGTGATGGAGTGTCTGACCGGCGGTGTTTCGTAGTTTATAACACTGTTGGGGAAAATCCCTTGAGATAGAAAAAAAAAAAAAAAAATCAAGTCCCCCCCCCTCCTTCCACAAATGTAATTGTGATGGGCATGAATGAATGAAGCTGCTCGATTCTAATTAATCAATTATTAAAGGGTGGCTGCCCGATCGCACAGCCAGCTGTGTCAGGACACGTGTTTAGCTCTGGGGCGCCAGATGGGCTATTCGATCCATGTTGCTGGTAGTTACGTGGATCGATGCATTTTTTCGGCATTGGGACCATTGAACCCTTTGAGGCGCAGCCCTTTCCCAATGCTGAAAAAAGGGCAGCCGTTGCCATCGCTCGACTTAACTACCAGCAAGAGGGCGGACGATCGAAAACGTTCATCGCGTGCCACAGATCTAGAGACCCTTTTTTTGACACAGCTGCTTGTGCCGCACAGCCAGCTGTCGTCAAAAAAGGGTCTCTAGATCTGTGGCACGCGATGAACGTTTCGATCGTTCGCCACCTTGCTGGTAGTTAAGTCGAGCGATGGCAACGGCTGCCCTTTTTTCAGCATTGGGCAATCTATCCAGCTGTTCTCGCATTCTTCCATTTTTCAGCAGATGTCAGTGCTGTTAAAAAGAATCGTGACCATTTTTTGACGAGAAATGACGTGCTAAAAAGTAAAGGATTCTCGTGGAGCTATGTCGCCCGCAACTATTTTTATAGAAATAAAATCCATTCTTCGTGACTGGCAACAGTCAAAACGTCAGAGTTGGGTGTTCCCAGAGCGGGAACACTGCGCGTTAAAGGGTTAACCTTATTTTTTTTTTTCAACTAGATCTGAAAGCTCTGAAGTAAGGTGGTTGGTTCTACAATGCAAACCGCCGCGCATAGAGTTAAAAGAATAACCTTGGCGTGCACGTAAATCACAGTTTTATTCCTTATTTCTACTATTAAGAAAAAAAGAAAAAAAAAACAGAACAAGAACAAAGCAGAGGTTGGGGCATGGTTGCAGTTACCTTCTATTTCAACTCTTTCCGAATGCAAAAAATCCGAAACCCTAAAACATTTTCTCCGTAATTTTGGCAGGTTGTGACTCATGGTGATATCCGTTAATTGGGTTATATGCATCGTCGACGGATAAAGAACGGATGCAGTTAAGTCCGTACTCTTTGTTCGGGTCGTCCCATCCTCTGAAACCATCATGGCGTGCTTTTTAGGGCTCGTGCAGAAGGTTCTTTTTTTTTTTTTTTTTTTTTCTCCCTTTAATTTTAGACCTCCTTCGCTACCTACCGTCAAAGCGATCGTGACAATTTAGGTTGCTAAACCACAGCGTCTGCCTCTCCCATCAGGTCCGGTCCATCTCCATCCGGGTCCGGCAGATAACATCCCCCCCACCCCCCAATGAGGGAGGGGGGGTCGGCAAGTGACGTCACTCTTTGGCGAAACGTGACCCTTTACTACTAGTGCGTGTGTTTCATTAGACATCTCCCTCCTACTTTTTATATAAACCCGATCGATCTGGCTGCAATGAGTTGGTTGGATTTGGCCCTTCTCCACCCCCCCCGAGGGACAAAAAAGGGGGATCAGAATTCTCCCCTTCCCTCTGGTTTTCAACTTGGGTCTTGGTGATGGGGGATTGAGCAAATGAATACGGTGCTTCGCCATTTTCCTTTTTTTATGTACATATATATATATTTTTTTGAACAAGCCCCTGGTGGCACATTAAAAAATCTCGTCTAAATGTTCTTCCATTTTAGCCTCCTCTGCAAAACCGCAAATGGCCACTTTTGCAGCAGGAGAAGTTGCCGATCTAACTTCGATAGGTTTTATCGGAGGGCTGCAGAACTTCACAGCTGGACAGTCTGCTGATGGGTTACTGTCTGCACTTGTTTCCTAATATTTTTAATTGGGACGACAATCTGTACATATCCTGGGATGATATTTAGAAGCCACGATCAACTTTTTTAAGATTGAAATGTAACACTTGTTTAGCGGTATAGATTCGATGGTATATGAATATGTTATCGAAGGATTTTTTTTCACCAGACTTTTAAAAAACTTGGTCTAAATTTTTTTTTTTTTTTTTTTTTTTTTTTCCAAGTCAAATCTTAAAGTGTTGAGGATGTTGGAGGAATTGGGTGAAAGGATGTTCCTATGAGTAGTCCACTACTTCTAATCTTGCAACTTCTTTATTACTTATCTGTTTTTTAAGTACCATATTTCACCCGAATAATCAACTGATGATCCAGAAGATACGCAGCCAACACAAAACAAAATTGCATTCTTTTTACTGAGATCTTTTATAGACGCCAGAATGGGGTTTCATACAAGATGGTGTTCCACCTTAGATTGACAGATCAGGCAAACGCACTGTGCTGGATAATTCTAGTTAAAACAGAAAGATAACGCAAAGCTTTGTGATAAGTAGTCTTTGCGTCCACCAGACTTAACATAAGCAGATTTTCAGCTATAACATCATTTAAAGCCACTTGCTTACTATTAGGTTGTAACGAAAGTTTTCCGCCACTGGAAGTATTGTCTGCACAAACAGTTCGCGTTGGTGTCTATGCCAATATTTTGTCAAACGATTTTTGTTATTTGAAAGAAAAAGACTTGTTTTAGAGCACTGTGTTGTGAAATCTGTAAAACAATATCTTTATGATTAAGTATAAGGTGTCTGAAATGGAAGTATCACGCTACCACATTGAACCATCCTTTACTCTCAGTTCGGTTGCAAAAAGTCAGCTACAGAATGACACCGAATCATGTGTACAGCTTAAGGTACTACTGTTGTATCATACGACATTGTGAAGATTTGGTACCGAAAGTTTAAAAACGAAGACTAGGACATTTAAGAAGCAGAACGCTCTGGCCGGCCTACTGATGCTGATGAAGCCCCCTACGAGAATTTGTGGAAGAAGATTAGGGATGGACGCGAGACGACTTTTTGCGAGACGAGACAGTGATTTACAGCTTTTTTGCGAGACGAGACAAACATTTTTAACATTATGATATAGGGATTTTTGCGAGACGAGACAAGCTTTTCGGCTGTTTTGCGAGACGCGAGACAGCAATTTTTCGTCTCGCGTCCATCCCTAAAGAAGATAAAATATTCATCCACTCGAGAGCTAGCTAAAAGAGTTAGACTTTAGTACCATGTCCATTGGTCGCGCAAGGCATCGTATAAACTTGACATATAAGATCAATCGCTCGGTACCGCATGAGCTGACTCAAGCAAATCTGGCGGAAAACTTTCGTTACAACCTGATAGTTCTTCCTTTCTGTTGGTGGAAATACTCACTTGGTTGTACATGAAATTCATCCTGATATGCGATACTCAGATATCACTGGCAATATGGCGCTCCCACTATAACCCTATTTTACCGAGTATTTACGGCCATGTTAAACATTTTTTTAGAAATAAATATACTGAATCTTAGTTGTATGCATCCTCCAACGATCAGTGGGTTTCTGTTACTAACTCCATCTACACAGAGTTACTTCATAAATCTGTTGAACATCCTCTGCCAGTTAGTTTTGAAACAACTTGTTTTGCTTAAAGAAACAATTATCTCTTGGATATCCATTCTATTTGTATTATTTTTTAAATTGTCATTTGTCCAATTTTAATGAATTTTCAAACATTCATTGAACTTTAGACAAATTTAGTACAGCGTTGGGGGGTTGACATCAAAAACTGGTTTTTGAGATGACAAGCGTCAAAAACTGCTTTAAGCCGTCAAAAACTAATCCATAAAAGAAAGAGAGCAATATGTAAACTAATTATGCAATATATTTAGATTTTGCAGTAAACTAAATGCATAATTAAAATTAATTTTATTAAAAAATTATTATATTTTATATAATAATTGTATATATGACTATATAAATAATGGTCTGCGGTTTTTCAAAATTTTCAAACTAAGTGCGGCTAAGCATTTCCTACAAGCAAGTATTAAGCATATTTTTGATTTAATATAAATACCTAAATTAAAAAAGCTTTAAGCAACAACTGATAAATAAAAATTTCAGCCATTTAGATAAAAGAAATTAAGATCAAAACCTTTAATTATCAGTATACTAGGGTTTCCTATTCAAAAAAGAATTAGTAAAAAAATTCAGAACTTAAATGCAATGAGTAAGCACATTTTTATAAAACACACAATGCTCTTATCTTATCTAAGAATAAATATAATAACCCTGGTAAACAAACAAAAAAAAAAAGCATTTTTTGCTGATTATAGTGCTTTCTTTTCCTAAATATCAATTGATTAATCCATTGCAGATATTAAAGTACAAACTATTTTACAATGAAATAACACTTAGTATTGTGTTTCATTTTTTCCAAGGAATATTTGAGGTTTTTGACATGATGGTTTAAATCACGGTTAAAACAAAACCGTATCACCCGGTTGTCGTACGTCAAAAACTTGCCAACCCTGATTTAGAATATTTACGTAATAAAGTGGTTGGACATACAGCGCCTCATGAATATTATATGCATTTTCAAATAGTCTTGGGAAGTTTGAACATCACTTCCGATGTTAATTCGTTTGGTTGTTGCCAATTAATTCTTCAAAACTGCTGGTTCTTCTACCTCCTCCATCTGATTACAGCTTGATAATTGCATGTAAAGACGTTGCACGCAACTATAATTGATACTGTAGCGATGCTATGAAACACAAATTATTTTTTAATTAGTCACGTTTTTGTTCCAATTAATTAAGCATACTGTAAAACTCGACACTTAGGCATTGCTGTTATTTAATACCGGTTGTCAAAGCTCCCGTGACTTCTTTCATAATAACGTGCATCGCAATTTCGTAAAAATTAAGACAAAGCAAGTGTACTTGAAAACGTCGTTAATATAACTAGTGAAAGTGCTTAACAACCGGGCTTTTAATTTGTTGGAATGTTAACTTTCCCACTGTCCGATTACAAATAAGTGCAATTTCTGTTACAAAATAACAATATTCATGCTTGGCGATTAAAGCTACCGGAAGTCTTGTAATTTTAAGCTCTCCCCTCAAATCATTGATGGGATTATATAAGTTTTTATGTTTATTTTTGTATTAGGAAGACCGAGAAGTAATCTCTTATGTCTTTTTTTTTTTTTTTTTTTTTTTTTGTCTAGCTGGAACCGCTGAAGCTAATAATACAAAATTTGGCATGTATGTGAGGTTTGTAGAGCAGGTGCTCGACAAAGAGAATTTTCCAAAATTATTAATTAATGGGAATTAAAGGGCCAATACTTTTTTTTTTTTTCAATTTTAGAACTTTTTGAAATTCGCCCTCCCGCGGGAGTTTAAGCGTCTTTACGACACCTTTCTAAAAAATCATCTGTGAAATCTTTGCTTTAAACTGTATCAGATATGAATCCATCATTTAAACACAGTCATTTAAACACTTATGACAAGTAGGCAATGGGTAGAATAACCCATCACCTACATGTCGTAAAAATGTGTTAAAAATTTATTTATTCGAATTTATTATAAAAAAAGTCATGACTTTGGATTACCATTTTAAATGAAATGAATGTGATTTTAAATGAAATATGAAAGAGTGGCCTAGGATGCGACCACCAGGAAAATGATTCCGCCCACTTTTTACCCCCCCTCCCCCCAAATATATATATTAATATATAAATCAAAATAAATCTATTAATTCACAATATAAAATAAACTATACTTCACAATATAAAATAAACTATTTTCTACTTATATATATATATATATATATATATATATATATATATATTATCTTAAATTACTTGAAAATTCATCGCTAAAGTAAAGGATTTCAATTTAAAAATAATATGGGAAATGAAATGAACCTTAAAGTTTAAACAACTCGAAAAAATAGCTGTAAATTCAAAAGATAATATCCATTGAACAACTGTGCTTCAGAAAGTTTGGCAAACGAAATGATAAAAAAACTGCCCTTATCAACTTTAGATGTAAAATTGTGGAACACCATAATTTGCTGAATATTCAACAGTTCAACAGCCGGACATTTAATTCCGAAATTCTCTTGGAAAATAACCCATTACCTAAACAGCTGCTTTCACGTTTTACTTTTATTATTATTATTATTATTACGAACGAGAAGAAGCAGAACCTGTTTTTATTTCTTTTTTCTTCGAATCCCCATCCGTCTGGTGGTTGATTTGAATATTTATATTTTCTCAGATATCAAAATTTATTATTTTTTAATGTGTCGTCTATTAACCCGGAGTATGAACTTATCAGTTTTCTGCCCTCTCTATCTATCTACTTTCTTTGTGTGCGTTTCTGCCGGTGCATTTCGCGGGTGGAAATTACTTTAGGAATATATTGTTCGTGTTCACTTAGATTTTTTTTTTTTTAAACTTAAGATTGATTGCCCTAATTGCGGATTTCAATTATTTATAAGTGCATAATACGTATTATTGTTATGCTCATAAAAACTTCTTTTTTTTTTTCAACTTCATTGAATTTCAGAAAGTTCATAGTGAATGATATGTCTTGCGTAAACAAACTTATCTCGACATTTTGCACAGTACTAAATAATAAATAAATAAATAAATGAGTCTGGCATCTGAGCAGAAATATACATTTCCGTATTTTTAAGAAATACTTTCAGAGATTAATTGGCAAATGATCTTTATTTTAGTTTATTTTTATTGTTTCATTTACTAGCACGTGTTAATCAACAAGTTACTGCCGATAATGATTCTTAATTCTACAGCATAGTATGGCCTATTGTTTGGACAAAAACCTTATTTAGGGGTACTCTTTGAATTGAAAAAAAAAGAGGGGGTTGAAAAGGTCACATCTTTCCATTGGTACTTTAACTTTGACCTGAAACTTCCACATTCTGTGGATGTCTCTGAGCAAGTACCTTGATTCCCCTGATACAAATCAGAAAGTATTAACTTCCTATGTTGTAAAAATACACTTTCCCACAGTGGTTTGGGCGCTTAACTCCGTTCCCTCAGGAACACGACAAGTGAAGCAGCATCCGGCTTGGCCAGTGCTTTGGGAGGGTCAACTCCCTCTCGGCTCGACTGCTGTGGGACCGTGTACGCTGATGGGAGCTGGTGCACGTAAAATCCGTCGTGGTTCCAATGTCCTCCAAGTTGTTAAACGATACCTCTGGGGGTGCCGATTTCAGGGGTTGATCCCTCCTCTGGAATGGGTTCGAAATTAGAGGACCATCCGGCTAAAGTCCGACCTCCTCCCACTGGGGCCCATTAGAAAGGGAAGACGTCCCCCCTCTGCCCATCGCCTCCCTATCTGGGGGTTCTGCGATGCTAGATCCCCACAGATAGGGGAGCAAAATTTAAAACTTCCAATAGATTCAAAATTCAAAAACTTCCTATGAATCTTTCATAGGAAGTTTTAAATTTTGAACCATCCTGAAATTTGCATGGATTGAATCTTAATAAATTATAACACTGCTAAATTTCCCTGTGTGATTACAACGGTACTTATTCATAACTATACTTTAATTTTCAATGAAAATTAATTCTGAATAACTTAATGAATGAAAAGTAGTGGTTGTCTCATTTTTAATCTCTGTTTTATTCTCCTCTAATCAATCTAATTAATCTCTAGATCATTATTTACTTTTTATTGTAATCATGTACAAAACAAATTAATGAATGTGTTTCATAATAGCTTAATAATTAAATTCACTGCAAATCGATATACAGGAGAAAATTAAGCTGATTTTTTTTTTTTTAAACTACCAGCTTGTATGTTCAGCAGCTGCACTTTTTTCGAACCATTAGATCTTTCGTTTGAGACGAAGCTTTTCCAGTGGAGGATAGAGCTTATTTTCTCATCTGTAAGCCAGCTAATGGTACTTCTCTGAAAGAGAAACACTTTTCGCTTAATAAGTAAGCTTCATTTAGTTAAGTTTTACTTTTGAGTTAGGGACGAGAAAGGGGGGGGGGAGAGAGAGAAAGAAATGGAATTGTTGGGAGGGTGTCGAAAGCAAAGGTGGCTACCTCAGTAGCACAGCAATATTGGCCAATGTCGAAAACAGAGAGTTTGCAATATTGCCCAATATCGGTAAATCGGGACCGGCCAATATTGGTAAAGGCTGAACGGGTCCGTTAGTGATTTTTGTCTAATTATATGTAGAGATTCATTTTATTGTTTCATCTTGTTAATAAATCCCCTGATTAATATTCATACCTGGAAATAATTTTTCAAGCAACATTTAATTATTCGGTTAGCCTGGGATTCCAGGGTTGCCACTGGTCAGGGAGAACAGGGAAAACCCGGAAAAGACAGGGTGAAGTCAGGGAAAATTGCAAATTTTGGCCCCAAACCTGGAAAATCATAATTTGGACCGGAAAAATCACTGTTTGTAAACAAACAACGTTTAATCTTTCTTCGGGAAGCTAAAAATATTAAAGAACAAATGCAAAGTTGACATCATGAACATAAAAAATAGAGTCTGGATTTTCATCACATGATGGTCTGGAAAAGCCAGGGAATTTTTTTTCAGAAATTGAGTGACAACCCTGGATTCGAATCTATAGTCATAAGCGTAACAGCAGAATGTGCTAACCACTAGACGCCATGAGTGATGCTCCAGAATGCCAAAAAGTTGAAGTGAATATTTTTTAGTTTCGGAATGGGAACTTAAAAAAAATATAGAGCTTTTCCCTTTTGGATGTTGAGTCACTAGGGAATTTTGTTTTTGTCTGTAATGTACTAATGAGTTTCTTTTTACAAAATGCCGTTCTTAAAGAAATTGCCTAGAATGACTTTCAGGGTACCGTTCTTCGGAAAGATCTACCAGTATTGCCTGATGTCGATATACGCATCTTTCTTAGAATTTATGGAATTAATTTTTCTTTTCAACTTTCCCCCCAGAAAAAATGAAATGTCAATTAAAAACAACAAATATTATCACTGTGTCATATATCGCAAGTAGTGAAGGACGCGAGACGAGAAACAGGGCTATCTCGTCTCGCAAAATTAAGGACTTCGATTTTGTTACCCTATTTTTAGTAACATTATTACTATTTCATTGAAAATTAATATTAATAATAACAATTGGTTATGCATATTACCATATTAGTACGTATATTAGTTACCATATTAATTTACATGTGCATTTGAAGTGATAAAAATTCAGATTTGATCCATATATATAATGTGACATGACACCGAAAAATATTTGTTTTAATTTTTATTTATTTTTTTCCGGAACTGCGTAAATGTGATATGTATGGTTGATGGAGTTTTATTTGCTTTTGAAATTATATAAAGCTTTGAATTTTGCTAGAAATTATGCAGAACTCAGGACATGCTGCGCAAATAAAATTTTAATCTAATTCATCAAAAGAAGAGATAGCAGAGAAGACTTGTGGACCAGAGTTGTTTCTCAACATGGATCTTTGAATGCTCCGCTGAGACCCAGCATTGTATTAGCGAAATCGCTCCAGTAGATCATTCATTTATATTCGCATAGGTTGGCTTGTGGTGAAAGAAGCATTTTAAATAACTGATGAAACATTTTATTTATAAATATTAATTTGTTTAAGAGAAAAATATGAAATATCCTTAAGATTTAGTAATTATCAGGCTGTAACGAAAGTTTTACGCCAAATCTAGCTTGAAAAAAACTAACTTCACAATCCTTAAGATACTATTTTTGCATCATTATCGGTACCAAACCTGCACAGTGTCACATGATGCAAAAATGATATTTAAAGCTGTATCTCATTATTCGTTGATATTTGACTTTTGCAACTCAACTGGAAGTAAATGATGGTTCCAAACCTCTAGAGTGATAGTTCCATTTGACACATCCTTGTACTTAATGATAACTATATTTTTTTTACAGATTTCATAACACAGTGTTCATAAAGTAAGTCTCTTTCTTTCAAATGCCAAAAATCCTTTGACAAAATATGAGCAAATATGCCAACGCGAACTGTTTTCTGACGATGTTTACGGTGGCGGCAAAGGCGTAGCCACGGGGAGGGTTAGGGGGTCATAAACCCCCCACCCCATGAAGAATTTTTTGCCATACAAAATGTATATTCTTCACTCCCTTATCACACACATGTATGCATATATGTGAGTTGCAGTAGTCGTAAACCACTCATGTAAAAATTATCTGGCAACGCCACTGGGTGGAGGGAAATTTCTTTACAAACAATATTACGTATTCATACATTTTATGAAATTTAGCTATTATTATAAGTAAACAAAATTTCACAGATTGGTCAATACACATTTTAGAGTGAAAACGTCTTAAACGTAAAGCACTAAGCATCAATGATTAAAAAAAAAAATGAATTCCATTAGTTTTTATTTACAAGCAACGACTACTCTGCGCAAATTAATAAATGAATGATTTCTTTAAAAAAATCATTCTGTAATTATTATATGCAAATTTATACGTGGAGGGTTTTCTTTCCATAAAATTATTATCTAGATAGACATTTAACAATATTTATATATATACAGTGGAACTTTTCCCAGATTGGGTCAAACATTTTAAGTGGAAAACGTCTTAAACGGAAAAGCACTAAGTATAAATGATTAAAAAAAAAATGAATTCCATTAGTTTTTATTTACAAGCAACGACTACTCTGCGCAAATTAATAAATGAATGATTTCTTTAAAAAAATCATTCTGTAATTATTATATGCAAATTTATACGTGGAGGGTTTTCTTTCCATAAAATTATTATCTAGATAGACATTTAACAATATTTATATATATACAGTGGAACTTTTCCCAGATTGGGTCAAACATTTTAAGTGGAAAACGTCTTAAACGGAAAAGCACTAAGCATAAATGATAAAAAAAAAAATAGTTTAAACATATTTCTTATTTATAAAGGATAAATTGAAGTATTATGTTATAGTATTGAGTAGATCAATTGTATTCAAATTGAAATTATTCAGAAATAGTACGCCAATGAAATTCAAATACGATGGGTGCATATAATAGTCATCCCTGACTTAGCGTCCATATGAGCTAATGATACAAATGGGTTACGAATATTAAAATAAAAATAATTTTTAAATTCAGCTTGCTCAAATATATATAAGTACTAGCTGAAGTACCCGTTCTTCGCACGGGAATGAATGGACTTTTTGATATTACGATTTGTGGTGATTACTATTCATTGTAATAAACAGATATAGCAAAGTGGATATCGCGTTATATTGTGTCCAATAATCATGCATACCGAATTGCAAGGCAATCGTTTGTACGGTGCAGAAGGCCATGCGGCGTAGCGCAATCTAGTGGCGAGTTTTAGCAAAACGGATACGGCGAAAATATTTTTCGCATTCAGATATCGATGTATACGAATTTTCATGACTATCGGCTGGACAGTCCTGAAGTTCATGTGTTGACGCGACATCTAGTGGCAAGTTATAGGAAAATGGATAGCGCCAAACTCTTCCCCGTGTTCAAATATCTATGTATACCTATTTTCATAGCGATTATTTGCACAGTCAAGAAGTGATACACTGCAGGGCCATCTAGTGGTTCAATAAAGTAATGATTTGCTACAGCGCCGTCAAGTGGCGAGTTATAGCAAAATGGATAACGCCAAAATATTCTCATTGTTCAAATAGCTATGTATACTGATTTTCATAGCGACCGTGTTCAACTATCTATGTATACCAATTTTCATAACGATCATTTCCACAGTCAAGAAATGATACACTGCAGGGCCATCTAGTAGTTAATTAAAGTAATGATTTGCTACAGCGCCGTCAAGTGGCGAGTTATAGCAAAATGGATAACGCCAAAATATTCTCATTGTTCAAATAGCTATGTATACTGATTTTCATAGCGACCGTTTGAATGGTCAAGAATTTGGCCTGCTGCAGCGTCATCTAGTGGCGATTTAAAATAATAATGCATTGCAGTGTCATCTAGTGGTGAGTAACATCAAAAGGAACGCAGTTAGAATATATTCTTCGTGCTCAAATGTGTAAGTATAAAAAATTTTATGCCGATCGGTCGAACGGTATAGAAGTTGATGCTTTTCAGCGCCATTTAGCGGCAAGTTACAGCAAAATGGATAGTGAAAAATATTCTCCGTGTTCTAATATTCGCGTGTACCAAATTTCATCGAAATCGGTTGGACGATATTCGCATAGCAAACGGCTAAACGGAATAGAATTCGACGTTCTGCTGCGCCACCTTGTGGCAAGTTAGAGGAAAACGGATAGCATAAAAAGCTTCTCCATGATAAAAGACTTAGGTGAACCAAATTTCATGGTGCAACGGTGCTCAACGGTGCTGGAGTTTTTCAACCTCATACACTCATACCAACATTCATTTTTATCTATAACCAGTGTCATTATATATCCCAGTCTCAAATAAAATCCAGTTTCAAATCTAAGCCTCGCCAAAGTGCCAACATACGCCATTTTGCAAGCGTTTTTTCAGGAAATCATTCGAAGCATTGACTTAGCAGCAATAATATATGGGAAATGGTTCGACCGCGAAAAAGTAAAGCAAGCCTTCATTTGAAAAGTTGAATCCCTTAATACAGCCGAATTTTTTAAAATTATCAACTATAACGTGTTTTATTCATCATTACTCCGATGTACTAAATGAGAAGATTTCAATTTTCTGATATTTGGCGGAATTCCCCCAACTTAAATCAATGTACTCATTTGGCGAGAATTCTGGAGATAGATCAATTGAAATCCCTTAATAACTGCATTATTTCTTCACGGATCATTAAAATTTAACGCTGTATTCTAATAAAACCTTTGCACTTGTTTTCAAAAATCTATTTCCTTAAGCTCTCAATAAATTGCGCCAAGCCGAAATTTGTGCAAACCGCTAGAACTCACTTTCACAAAATCGGCATTTGAGCCATTTTATTTTTTCGCCAAACTAAAATAATTTACCTATTAGCCTCGGAAATCTTCAATTCTTATTGTTTTGCGTGTAAAGCATTACATTCCTGCTCTGATTTCCCATGCACACGATATTATAATTTTTAAAAAAATAACCTTACGAATATAAACTAACAAAAAAAAATCATTATTATTCTTTTATTTTTACTTTGAGAATTTAAAACATTTTATTCGGCAAAATCGCCACACATGGCAACCACGATCCTTATTTCACACTTTTTTCACTACAGGGGTTACAATTACGGAAAGATTTTTGCGTGAAGAGCATAAAAAATCTCTTAAATTCCGGGAACGGGTGGACTTTCAAAGTTTTAAAGTGGACTATGAGTTATTCTATATTATTTTACATATCTGTACTAAATTTCAGGCCGATAGGTCCATTTTTGTGGATTTGTATACGAATCAAATCAACAAACAAACAAACAAACAAACAAACAAACAAACAAACAGAATTTCATTTTTATTTATAAGATTATTAAAATTCAATTTAGGAAATCTTAAAGCTTTGCATTTGCGAAACTCAGCAGCTGTCAAAAATGGGTTAAAATGCTTGTGATAGTAAAAGAAGCCCCAAAGTTTGAAAGCCCCCCTGGGCCCCCTCTAAAAATTCCCAGGCTTTGGACTTGCCGTACCGCCTTTCCACTGTTTACTTATTATTTTTCTGTCTTCTACTCTTTTCTGTTTTCTGTTTCTGTTTTCCAGTTTATTTCTTTATCCTCTCCTTTGTGTGTTTTGTACGCCCTCCAAAAAAAAAAAAAGTATTCCAGTAAGAGAGAAATTTCCCATTTTAGATTTGCGAATAATAATGGAGTTTTCGAAAAACGAGCAACGTGACAGAAATATGGAAAGGCATATTTATACAGAGCCCAATTCATATTCTATGATAAATAATTTTTAATGTAAGAAACCGACGTAGGAAATTTATCTCTTACTCGAATACCATTTTTGGAGTAAGAGATACTATTACTCGAATACTATTTGTGTATATCCCTCGTGCTGTCCTAATTTAAACTTTACGTGTATGTGTATATTGTAGAATGCTGATAGCATACCAGAAACGATAACAAAGGAGACGCAAGTTAAAAACGGTAGAGGCTTCAGGCAAAGTGTACTCTCTCTTCTCAGGATGGAATGCCTCCCCAAAAGCAGCACTGCAATTCTGATTGAAAAGTAATTCGTATCGTAAATTTATGCGAGACGAGAAATTCTCGCTTCTCGTCTCGCAAAAAAATGCCTGTCTTGTCTTGCAGCGACACGAGAACGCGAGACAATGCGAGATTTCTCGCGTCTCGCGTCCATCCATGTCGCTGTTTTGCGAGATCGCTCAGTTCCGCCCGATGTCAGTCTGCATGTTTTGTTTATTATGTGATATCAACAGAAATTTAAAACATCAGTTATATTATTTATAACCTTTACCTAAGATAAAGAAACAGAATGTCAGCTTAAAAGATAAATACAAAAATTTTTTTAATGACTGAATATCGCAGTACCAATATTTTGGAGTGTTGGCCAAAATCGAGACAAAACGACCGATTTGAGCCGATCTATGCCATAATTGGCCAATATTGCCTCAACATTGGCCAATACTGCTGTGCTACTTGGGTAGAAGCGCCGATCTCATACATGCGACCATGGGCACTTGACTATAAATCCCAGCTGGAATGGACGGTGGAACCATGGGCGCCAACAGAATATTTCCCTGGTGTGTGTGTGTGTGGAGGGGGGGGGCAAAGACTACTTCAACGTATGGTTACGATGTTGGAAAGAAGAAAAAAAGCAAAGGAAAACACTGCATGCAAAAATCCAGGGGGGACATTGCCCCCTCTTGCCTTATGCTGCAGGCGCCCTTGGATGGAACTGAATCAGAAATGGACTATGAAACCAATGCATGTGCCGCTAAAGTAAGGTGACCCTATTTTTGAACGTAAAATGGAGGACATGTCCTCAAATTTGAAACAAAATTGGGGACATTTTGTAATTAATGAAATAATTAACAGTAATCTAATTAAAAAAACAATGTAATAATTAAAAATTGTCGTCTCCAATTGCATTTTTAAATTTTGGGAACAAATCGCAACTTAACAGAGAAATTGGGGACGTATGGACACTAGAGATGAGTTCGGGCTCATTTTTTGAAGCCCGAGCCCGAAGACTTTTAATCCGAGCCCGCCCGAGCCCGAGCAATATTATTAAAGTTGGAGCCCGAGCCCGAAATTTCAGCTAAAGACAAAAAAAATTAACTACTTCATTAATAGGATACAATAAATTTTGGAGCTTCACACACCTTCTAGTCCCCCGTGCCGCTATTTTGCGAAATAAGTACGTCTATTTATCCCATGAATCACTTCTTAAAATCTGTTTCAAGGAGTATGTTCAACAAAGGAGAAATTTTTCACGAGCCCGAGCCCGAACGCAATCGTGAATTACAGAGCCCGAGCCCGAGTCGGGCCCGGGCTCGGCTCGGGCTTTCGGGCTCGGGCTGAGCCCGTCTCATCTCTAGTATGGACACCTTACGCTAAAGCCTTTTGATCTGGATTCCCCTAATGCTTTTTAAAGACCATCTAGGTTGGCACTAAAAACCCTCCGCTGGGCCATCATCTGCCATCTGCCCTTTCCTTTACGCCTTTTTATTTTCTTTATTTTCTGGCTTTTTTTTTTTTCCCTCTCTCTATAACTTTCTTTCCCTCCCTCTCTTCCCAAACACCGCCTCCGGTTCCTCTAAATCGTGTTAGAAAGCTGTGATTAGGGCTGTGTTACCACCCTGCCCTTTTCCTTGTGTCCGATGTGTCTTCTACTACATGAGGTGGTGTGTGTGTGGTTGTAATAATATCCAGACCCTATTACAAGTTTTTTTCGGTGTGTGGAGGAGGGAGGGAGTGGTCGCGTTTGCGAGAAAGCACATTTTATAGAAAAATGTCAGCGAGCCCAGCCTCTCTGCGACAGGTCCCCCCGCCCTTCTGCGTGTGGCAGCTTTGGGGATTATCGTAATGTATCTCAATGGGAAAAACCTGATTTTTAACATTCGAAAAAGATATTAAATTCCAGTCTTGGGGATGATTAACGGACTGAATGGGTTAACCCTTTAACGCGCAGTGATCCCGCTCTGGGAACACCCAACTCTGACGTTTTGACTGTTGCCAGTCTCGGAGAATAGATTGGATTTCTATAAAAATAGCTGCGGGTGACAGAGCTCCACGAGAATCCTTTACTTTTTAGCACGTCATTTCCCGTCAAAAGAATTGTCTCGATTATTTTTAACAGCACTGGCATCTGCTGAAAAATGGAAGAATGCAAGAACAGCTGGATAGATTGCCCAATGCTGAAAAAAGGACAGCCGTTGCCATCGCTCGACTTAACAACCAGCAAGATGGCGGACGATGGAAACGTTCATCGCGTGCCACAGATCTAGAGAGAGACCCTTTTTTCACAATAGCTGGGCTGTGCCGGCACAGCCAGCTGCCGTCAAAAAAGGGTCCTCTTGATCTGTGGCATGCGATGAACGTTTCGGTCGTCCGCCATCTTGCTGGTAGTTAAGTTGAGCGATGGCAACGCCTATCCTTTTTTCAGCATTGGGAAAGGGTTGCGCCTCAAAGGGTTAAAGATTATTAAAACTGATGTTTCTAATAGTACCTTCTTTCTGGGTTGAATACAATAGGATGACAGCAGGAGAGTAGGCGCAGAAAGGATGTGCAGTTGTTGTATTTTGTGATTTTATGTTATTGTCAGACCTACACGAAAAGCATCTATGCATCATACGGAGGAGGGTGCCTTGGTCAGAGGACTTTTTAACCCTTTGAAGCGCAGCCATTTCCCTATCTGTGGCAGGCGATGAACGATGGCCTGCTGGTAGTTAAATCCAGCTATGGCAACGGCTGCCCAATTTTGCAGCATTAGGAGTCTATCCATTTGTTCTTTTGTATCAATGTATTTTTATCGTATTCTTTCAGTTTTATCCTGACAATTTTGCAAATACAGCCGTTTCTCTGTTTAACGACTTTCAAGGAACCGTGAAAAATTGTTTTTTTTTAAAAACAGAGAGGGCCCGCCCGTAAGAGAATCTGTAAAATTTCCCTTCACACTTTACAGGCGAAAGACTGTCGTTATGTTTCTTAATATATTAGTGTGTTTTTTTTTAAATGTTATTTTTATCATATTTATATCATTAAAAAAATATTTTTTAAATGACATTACAAATTATTTAAAAAATATATATTTATATATAAAAAAATATATTCTTTTAAATATTTAAAAAAAATATTTAAATGACATACAATGAAATTAATTTTTGAAAAAAAGTGTTGATTGCTTCATTGTTCGTTATTCTCGCTTCCAGATTTTCGTAAATGTTAAATGTGTCATTTTTCGCAGTCAATGATATTATATATCGTCGGTCGGAGAACATCTAAAGCAGAAGTTGCATCTGTGTAAGACGGTGGCACTGCCTTGCGTTTTTATCATGCTTAAAAAAAAAAAAAAAAAACTCGTCATTAACAGGAACAACGTCGTCTTTGAATAGAAATTTTTTCTGTCGGAAAGGTCGGTACTGTGAAATATCGTCTGTGAATAGAGATCATCCGTAAGTAGAACGTCGTTAAACAGAGAGTCAAAGCGTCACAGTTTTGTGTCTGGAGAAAAGCAATGAAAACTCCAGACCGTTAAATTGAAAGTCGCGCTTTAAGCTCTAATACGGGACTTTCCGTAATTTCACTGTTAACGTTAGTCACACCAAGAAGGCCAGTGCTTTTCTAAAATTCAAAATTGAATTTTTATGCTCCTATGTATTACTTTATACTTAACTGTAAAGCTGAAACAGTAATATTAAATTTATTTGTAACTAATCGGTCGTTAAAAATCTTTTTATTTCCAGCAGCATTATTTGCGTGAATTTTTTTCCGTGTCGGACGGAATTCAGATTATATAGTTGTTGTTAAGATTGTTCATCAAGTTGCATGATCTTTTTAAAGAACGACCTTGGTAAAAAATTGACTTAAATTGTGCGAAATCATTATATTGTTTTTCTACAAACCGAAGTAATTTAAAGTAAGTTAAATTTAAGTTAACTTAAAATGAAGATTATTTTTCAATATTATGGGAACTTCATTGTTAGTCAATGGTTCTTGTTCCTTTTTATAGATTTTAATCAGGTCGACGTTGACGATACAGTGCATTTTGAAGATCACGTTCACCTTCTTTAATTTTAAATTAGAATCTTCACTTTCCTTCTACTAGTCCCTTTTTTTTTTCCAGACAGGCGTCTGATAATTCTCTTTTCCCCTTGAGCATTTCGTATAATTTTGAATGAAAATTTCACGACCTATCGAAATGAAGCAAGTCTTTATCCGTAGACTGTGATGAAGATGGGGGGGAAAAAAGTTCTTCGCTGTAGGCACATCGTTCAAGTTTAGCCACTTTCTTCATTGGTGCAAAGGTTAGAGTAGATAAATGAAACCGACAAGCATATCGTGGGAAATATTAACATCGCGTGGGAACATTTAAAAGTCCTCTGCTTTGGATATCATGATTCTGAAAATTTATTAATCTTGCTGAAGACGCAACGCTGAAGCCGCCAAGTGAGTTAGGAATTTGGATATCGGAGGTTTGCTGAGTTAGTTCAATGACTCAGTTGTGGAAGATCTAAAATCTTATCCATCCACAAAGTGGACATCTTTCTTGCAGTACTGTCGGAAATCTTTGGGAATTGTAGCTGAGCCTCTAAACAACAAAGTGCTGAACTTGGATATCTGAGGTTTTCTGAGTTAGTTCAATGACTCAGTTTTGGAAGATCTAAAATCTTATCCATCCACAAAGTGGACATCTTTCTTGCAGAGCTGTTGGAAATCTGTGGGAATTGTAGCTAAGCCTCTAAACAGCAAAGTGCTTCTCCAGAAAAACTTTTAGAAGAGCAGCACCCTACAAGTCCGCATACGCTATTCCTTATACATAAAAAGGAATAACGTGCTGTTTGAGAATTAATACGGTATTTACATACAGCCTTTGTCAGGAGAGCGGAAATTGGTGTCTCTCTTCCGTTCGTGAAGATAATTTATCCCTTTCCCCAGGTTAACGATGATTTGAAATGATACTGATCTTAAATTGGCAATTGGTGACTGACTTGATAAGTTGGTAAAACCAGCTTTATATTTCTCTTTGTCCGAGCTCTTCTGATATCTGTTGTGCAAAAAAAAATCTACTAAACAACATCTCACGGCGTGGCTGTGGCTTTCGTGAGAAACCTTTTTCAGTTCCCGTCCCTTTGGACATTGGATAACAGGAAGCTGTTCTGCTCTTTTTATTATTTTTGTCTTACCTCCTTGTGTCTCCGTGGACAGGAACAAGATTCTGGTTTTTATTTCAGAGAGCTATAGAAGCTTCTTTTGCTTCCGTCGGAGGATTACGAAGATACGTAATTTACGCACCTCCGTTGTTTGTTGTGTTGAGTTGCAGTTCTCACGCATAGAGAATGAGAAGGTAGAGTGTAAATGATCGTTTTCATCCTTACCTCTAGAACACGTGTATTCCTTTTTTTTTTTTTAATTCTCCGGTTACTGGCACTGAACGGAGCAACTCATGCATGGACATGCACTTCCAGACAGGCGTTTTTGGTGAGGGACTTTTCTCTTATTTAAATAAGAGGAATGATCGTTGTGTGATTCATCAAGTACTTGACACCCGTGTTAACCCCTTCAGACGTTAAATAGACATCAAATATAGACCTCCATTCGACATCTGACCCTCGTTCTGGTGGGTTAACACGGCTGTCAAGTACTTGGTGAATGCGACCGTTAGAATTAGGACCCATTGCTTTCTCCTAAAGCCTAGTGGAACAGCCCTGATTTTTGAAATTTTAGAACTGAGACACTTAAATGCAAAAGAGGCGTTTTTATTGGGCTTTAATGGTTTTTTACGAATGGAGTCATTTTCCCTCCAGCTGACCTCCGGCAAGGAAATGCCTTCAGTATCAGAGGCGTTTTCACTTGGTCGCGCTGGTTTTCAAGCAAGGGATTCTTCTGCGTTTTTAATATTTTTTGGTTAGATTTTTATAGTGGATTCCTACTTTAATGGCATCTGTACAGATTCCCTGTTCTCAGTGTAAAGCAAGACGATGCATTGCTGAAGAGTCTTCGAGGCAGACTGGAGAACCTCGTTTTGTTCGTGAAACCACAAACTGATGGATGATCTGCAATTATTTATTTATTTTTGGTGGATACCCCAAGTCGTAAAACTAGCGTAGGCAATATCTTATTGCCCTCAGCTATGCTGCTTCTTCCGTGGATCTTTTGGATAAGCTTTATTTAGTGATAACAGTTATCTGCCTTGCTACAAAGATAATCGTAACTGTACGTATATACCAGGCGTTTCAAAATGAACTGCTGCTTTTAAAAATAAAAAAAAGAAACGAATGAAGTTATTAAAAAAATTCAAAGTTTCTTGCTGGAAGCAAATCTGTGATGCCTGTATTTTTATTTTTTTATTATTATTATTATTTTTTTTTGGGGGGGGGGTGTATACGTTCTGATGCTAATACAAATTCTTAACAGCAGGTGTGCTGCGGCTACTTCTTTCAGCAGCAGTGGTTCGAAATTGCATGACAAAATTCTCAAAATGCCTACCATTCATCACAATCCCATACTGGAGTTTCAGACCGAAAATCTCATGCACTTTCTGTTACTGCAACTTTTCTAACAGGATAGCTGCACACTCCTCACAGATTTAATCACTGCAGCTCCGCTAACGAGGTGGGATTTTGACAGTAAACCACATCCTTTAGCCTCAAAAAAAAAAAAAAAAAGAAAGAAAATCGCGTAGATTTAGTGATGAATGGAAGACATTTTGAGAATATTGTCATGTAATTGCCAACCACTGCTGCTGCATACAAAAGCCGCAACGAGATTTTCCACTAATATATAAAGTGTGAAACATCCCCACCCCCCACACACACAAAAATATAAATAAAATAAAAAATAAAGGCTCACGCATTTGTTTCCAGCAAGATTTTTTTTAATAGCTCCATATTCGTTTGTTTTTTATTTATTCTTTTCTTAATAACAGGTAGCCCTTTTCGGGACGCTATTTTCTTTTCGAATTGATAGATTATTTTCAATGAAGTACTCTTGAATCCCGCAAACCCACATTTAAAATCCATCTTCCGCAAGATATAAATTTTATGTGAAGAGGACTTCTATCAGTATCTTTTAGAATCGTCTCTGTTTTAATAATAGTATGATATTGCAGCTCTGACTCAGTTTGTAAACGGGGGTTTTAATTTTTTAAAGGGGCCCGCCCATGAATTATTTCCTGATCAACCTTTTTATTTTACATCTTTGAAATCAGTGTTGTTAGGTTTGATACAGTATTTCATTTTAATGAATTTCTTTAACCAAGTTCCATTCTTTCTGTTTACTTATTTTTAATCTCATGTCAGCTTTTGACGGAGAAATTTTTGCTATCCGATCGCCCCTTCCTCAGCTACGAAACCGATTGGCAAGGTTCTTCTGAAGTGGTAATTCTCTCTAGACTCAAGAGCAGCTCCCAGCTTGTCCATACCGTACGAAAGACATCGACTACTGCATCAATCTTTTGCCATATCGTAAGAAATCAGTTGTGTTGCAGTGGATCCCGACCCACAGCGGAATCAAGGGGAACGAGACCGCTGATTTTCTAGCAAAAAAGGGGGCATCTTTTTTACAGTTAAATAGCCAGAAACTGCCCTACCAGTCTATTAAGACAATCATTAAAAGGACACTAATGAGTTGCTGTTAAGTGGTTTCCTGAGTGGTTTCGTGCAAATTCAGTGGCATTGTTACGGCTGTTTTCTAACCACGGTTGTCCCCCAAACAGACCCGAACTGGCTCTTTTTGGGGGCCTCGGCTAGAGATTGAAACGGGGCCTCTTCAGAAGCCGGTTTGTCGAGTTGGGGGGGCCCTGAGCAAAAGCTTCATTGGGGGCCCCCATATTTCGAAAACTTTTTACAAATTTTTAAACTTAAAGAACAATTTGGGGGCTCCTTTTTTTGTTGGGGGCCCGAGCGATTGCTCGAATGGCCTCCTCGAAATCAGGTCCTGCCTCTAACTGGGAAATTTAGAGGGAATAGAATGTTAGAATATGTAATATTTGAAAATTAGGCTTACGGGCCCAAAAATCACATTGAACTATTTTAGAGATTTTGATGGCCTTGTCTTTTCGGGGGCCTCTTGAGTCGATTGGTTTCTGGTATCCTCCACTGTGTCACTGCGTAAGATTACTGTAAAATAAATAATCAAATTACTCTCTTATTGTAAAGTAGTAGATCCATTTTTGAATGCCTCACCGGGGGCCCTCCAGCCGACCTGGCCAGTCAGGACCTACCCCCAAAGCACCTTCACAAAATTAACTTGGCTCCGGATCCTGCTTGTCCCTTGTGCGACTCTGAAGAAGATTGTGACATCTCCCACCTTGCCTCCTGTCCTGCTCTTACCTCCTGTGTCCTCCTTATGTGAGCGAGCGATATTGGTTTGCGTGTCTTTCCATCTTTATGTTCTTTTTTGTTATTGTTGTTGTTGTTGTTGTTGTTGTTCCTTTCCTTATTTTTTTGTATAGACATTTGTTGTCGCATGTACTTGCCAATAGAAAAAAAAAATTAATCTAATTCACTAATTTTCTTTATGTATACCTGCCATTTTTCTTTCTTTTCTTGATGTAATATGAGTGGAAGACAGTGCTTCCTCCGCATGTTCTGTCGATTGTTCCAGAAAATTACCTTTCCTTTTGTAGCTGCGACGCCCCTTTAAGCAGTTCGCTACTGCTTCTGCCGTGGCTGTGACTGTTAGAAGTTTCTTTTTCAGTCTGTCTAGTTTTTGTTAATTCTTTCTTTCTCCCTCCAATCCCCCCTTTCTTCCCTTTGCCGTTTTTCTACTACTCTGCTGTTGCGCAGTTTTTGTTTTGATTTCTAGTTTCTTGAAACTCTCACTTTCTCGCGTCGAGCGGACTTCACTCTCTTAGCCTTTTCTTTTCTTCTTGCAGCGTGATGGAGGAGGTCAATAATGCGTAAAAAGAACGACGCTCTTGTTCGCTTGAACTCGGAAACATCGAGCTAATTTTTTTCTTTTTTATTTCTTTCTTTATTTATTATAGTGTTTCTTTTCTTTTGTTTTCATTTTTTTTTCTTTTACTTCTGTGTATAGTTTTATGTTAAAAGTGTGGCGGTGCAGACTTCGAAAAGCGATTAATTAATATAGCAGAATTAAATAAGCGCCAAAGCGCGATAACTGTGACTGTAACTGTTTATTCTAATGGGCCGGGATTTGTTTACTAAAGCATACAATTGTCTTCTTTTTTACAGTACCCTATGGATAGTCTGACATATTTGGGAATTTTATATTTGATATGGTTTTGGGGATTACAGCCTATTATCTACACCAGGGATCTAGGCCGAGGAGGGGGGGGTTGCCCTTCGTGGGGACTTAGTACAAGGGCGGCTCCAGACTGAATTCTCGGAGGGGGCCATGGAACTTTTTACTTAGGTCTTTACTTACTTATAAATTGTTCAAAATGCAAATTGAACGTGTGAAATCCTGAAGTATGCGAATCTAAAGTTGTAAAACAAAATTTCGGACGGGGCCATGGCCCCTATGGCCCCCTCACTGGAGCCGCCCTTGACTTAGTAAGGGGTCTTTACTCGTATTTACGCGGTTTCCAAGAAAACCACGGAAAATTCCGAAAGACTAGTTCAACGGACGCGACCTGGGTTTGAACCATGCATTTCCCGTCTCCCATTTGAGGGCACCATATTCAGAAAAAAATTGTATTATTCCAGAAAATTTCCTTCAATATTTTTGATGTGCATGAATTGGGTGGATATTAAAACAATTTTTATTTTCACTAAATATATATTTATTTTACACTTTACAGATATAATATATGCACTAGATGAAAAACTAGCTCAGAATTTTCTTTTAATTGCCTTTAAAAATATCATATTTTAAAATAAAAAACTGATAGGTAGTTCATAAACTTTTTTCAGATAACAATTTTTAATCTGCAAAAATAGCATTATGTTCCAAAAAATTATACAAAATACGAACTTCGGATCTTATTTCAACATTTTAAAGAGACCATATTTTTCATATATATATTTTTTAAATCGAACTCTAAAAACATGAAGTTACCAAATGAAAAAAAAAACCGCCCAACGTGGGGCTCGAACCCACGACCCCGAGATTAAGAGTCTCGTGCTCTACCGACTGAGCTAGCCGGGCGACGTCTGCTGCTAGGAAATAACGGCTCAGTAGATAATCTTCTCCCGATAACTGCTGTTAGTTCGATATCAGCAAGGGACGTAGACAGCCAAGTTCAGGTCCCGGGGATGAAATATTTCGTCACCCACAACTTCTTTTGATCTTGCATCACACCAATCCTACATTCATCATTAAAATTATTTGATATTTAAAGAAATTTGGAATGAATAAACAATTCAGAAATAATACAATTAAAACGATTAGTAATTAAAAAATAATTTAATAAAACATCCATTCTCCATTCCATTTTTTTTTTTTTTTTTCGTTTTTCGCACCACTGTAGAAGAGCCGAGTAAAAATTTCGGAGAGATCCAAAAAAGTGGAAAATTCAATTTCGCACAGAAAAAGCCATGACTTTTTTCTTAGGTACCAAAGGTTTATACTTCTTTCACCTCTCTTAACGACCGATATTTGGCGGAACGTAGGGTGGTCGCACCCACTAAGTTTCACTTTGGAATGTTTTTGTGTATGAAATATATAGATTACGCTAATCAACAAAAATTCTTATATGTGCAAATAGAAATATTGGGTTGGTGCATAATTATAAGGCGTTTGTAAATTTTTATTAAATTTATTAATGAATTAAATTGTTTAATTAAATTAAATAAATAATTCACGTAAGAGAATATACGCGAATGAAACAAATAATTAATTTTAAAAATTGTAAATTTTTATTGAAATATAGCACGGCAAAGAAACTCCTGATAATTATGCACCAACCCAATAATTTATTTATAGATTTTTCTTCATTCTAGAAAAAATAATCTTAATTAATAATTTATTTCTCCTTTTTCAGGTAAGATTTCTTTTGCTGAAATGAGATTTAACGAGGATAGCTTTCTTTATAAGGTAACTGTTGACGTGTTGACTTACTTATATGTTATCAGATGCGTTATTGAATAATGAAGCCCTAAAGCTACAAGTTTGAATTTTTTGCTCATCAAAAAGCTTCAAGAATGTTTTTCACACACCCGTCGAGAGAATAATAATAATAATAATAATAATAAAACTGGTGTTTGAAAAATAAAATTTTTTAAAAAATGTAAAATAACACCATAAACGTTACTTGAACAGTTTCTATCAAAAATCTTTTATCTTCGTCGGTGATCATCGTTTTAATCGAATTTTACTTCTTGTAAAAAATACACCGAACTCAATTTGAGTTTCTATTAAAATATTTTGCATATGTTCACTCATCGTATTTTAAAAAGAAAAAACAGTATTCCCACCGATTAAATGCTTTTAACAGATTCCCATAACAGTCCCCGTTAAACATTGATAAAATTGAATTTAGCTGGATTCGAAACCTAACTCTCAGAATGTTTAAAAGTGCTGCTGAAGAAATTTGGTACGCTCTAAATTCTTTCTAAAATACACCATAAAAGTTACTTGAACAGCTGCATACAGCTGCTTCGATCAAAAAATTTTTGATCTTCGTCGGTGGCAAACATTCACCAGAATCCTCGGACCCACGTCATAGAGATTTGATGGGTCCCCATTTTTCATAATGATCAAGTTTTGTAAAATGGAAATAAATTATAGTGCTTTTTCTTTTACACTGGAATTTTCAAAAATAGTTTTAAAATTAAAACTATTATTAAAAAGTTTAATGTTAATCTTTATCATACAAATAATTAACATTTTTTAACGGATTTTGATATAATTTTTTAAACGTATTTTTTAATGTATTTCTATATTTTAAACAAGATGTGGTATCTGTAGAGATTATCGTGGCCCCTGAAAAATTTTGCATACACCTTATTCGTAACAATATACAACTTTTAAAATGCCGGCATCCCAAGAATTCCTGAAAGAATTGTTTTGGTCGAATTTTTTAAAAAGCCATAATTTAAAAAAAAAATTCTATATTTCAGGCTCGAAGAGTAACTTCAAGACGCTGTCGTAGCACATTCAAATTTTATGTATTTCTTATATAAATATACAACTTTTGATACCTCAGAGGACAAATATTTTTTGAAGAAAAAGAAATACGATCCATCCCAATATTCATTTAGCTTAGGTGGCGGTTTACCCATAGTATAAAATTCCTTTGAAAAGCGCCACAGTAAGCGTTTAATACTACAAAGTAGAATGTTAACAAAATATCTCTGTATTTTAAGTACTTGTAAAAAAAAAAAAAAAAAAAAAAAAAAAAAAAAAAAAAAAAAAGTACCTGTATTTCGGGGGGTCTCTATAACATAGATATGTCTTAAAACGTTGCTGTATTATTTGTGGTTTAAAATTTTTTCTAGAATTTGAATGTTTTATACAACTTTCTGCCCCTGTCCGTGACTGGATAAAAATTTTAATCGATTCCCGCCTACTTTTAAAATGTAGAATTCAATTTATTCCGAGCTTCTACTGCAAATTGTGTTTAGTTTTATTCTACTCGCGTTCTAAATAATATATTTCCGGGTTGGGGGAAGGGGGGGTCTCTCAGATATTTTAATCGAATTTTACTTCTTGGAAAAAATAGACCGAACTCAATTTGAGTTTCTTTTAAAATATTTTGCATATGTTCACCCATCTTATTTCAAAAAAAATGTTTGTTCGCACTGATTAAACAAATGCTTTTAACAGATTCCCATTCCTGGTAAACATTGATAAAATTGAATTTTGCTGGGTTTGAAACCCAACTCTCAGAATGTTAAAAGTGCTGCTGAAGAAATTTGTTTTGCTCAAAATTCTAAACTACGCTCGAACATGCTTATTTTCTAACTAAATGGATATAAGAAGGTGCAAATAATTCCCCCCCCCCCTCCTCCAGGAAACTGCGGTCCGTATAATTTCGTTGGAAGTGGTCTTACTTCATAACAATTTGGAATTTCGGAGAACATGGAAGATTTCCTCAAAAAACATCGTAGATCATCGAGGAAAAATACATATATACCGGAAAGAGAAAAAAAAAAGTTGGAAGACTTTAGTGGGTGTGTTTGAGATACTCTCCCCAATCTAATGTTAAAAACCCTCCCCACCCTCTCAACAGCCTGTTATTACTGCGTCTTGCCCCCGGCGAACGAGAAAATTGCTCGCTCTGCGAATCCTGAGTTGAGTTGAGCGGAACAAGTGCTGAGGACCAGGGAAATGGAGTGGTTTTCCAGACAATTATGTATTCTCTCTCTCCCATGGTAGTGGTGGAAAAACAGGGAGATATATATATATAGGTCTTCACTTGAATTGATAGCATATCGATAGCTGGGTTATGATAAAGCTATACAATGCCTCGTTTTTATTTTTATTTTATTTTATTTTTAATTTTAATTTTTTTTTTTTTAATCCGGCCACAGCCTGTATTATCGAGTTTTTGTGTCGCACTGCCGATTTTTCTCCAGTTTTATTAGGCGGTGTTTCTTAATTTAATATATATAGCCTACGGTACACTTCAGTATACATTGTAAAGAATTTTGTGCTTAGGAGTTTGGGGGAGGTTACAAAGGTTCTGTAATATGAAAGAAAGGAGGTGGGGTCGATCCAAGTGTTTTTTTTTTTTTTTTTTCAGTGTCCCATTTTTGTGAAAACTGTTTATTTTTCTGAATTTCAAGGTCTACTTTTGTGGATTTTCATAACAGTTTTCGGGACTCCTTTCATTAAAATAATTTACCAAACAAATTAAAATATATGTTAAAATGCCAATGAAGGATTGTTTTATTCGATGGTATTTTTTGTGAAGGGGCCGTTTGAATCGGTTTTCGGCAATTAAGATCCTCACAGGGATCGATCCAGGAATTTTTTCGACTGTCCCATTTTTGGAGAAATCGATTGTTTTTGTGAATTTAATACTCAATTTTAGGAATTTCAACCCTTGTGTTTTGTGAATTTTCATACCAATTTTTAATAAAGTAACTTTTTTATTAAAATAATTGATAAAACAGATTAAAATGTAGGATAATATGCCAATGAAGGGCCGTTTTAATGGATTGTATTTTTGTGAAGGGGCCGTTTGCATCGGCTTTCGACAATTTAGATCCTCACTGGGGTCGATCAAGGAATTTTTTCGGGAAAATTGCTTGTTTTTGTGAATTTAATACTTAATTTTATGCAATGAATTTTTTAACACTTATTTTTTGTGAATTTCCAAACCAATTTTTAATAAAGTAACTTTTTTTTATTAAAATAATTGATAAAACAGATTAAAATGTAGGATAAAATGCCAATAAAGGGCCGCTTTAATCGATTGTATTTTTGTGAAAAGGCCGTTTTAATCAATTGTATTTTTGTGAAGGGGTCGCTTTAATCGACTATAATTTTGTGAAAGGACTGTAAAACGAACCTAAATTTAGTCTGCATCAATCCCTGCATAAAGAAACGTTTCCGAATTATCTATGTGATTGTTTGAGAATTATCTATGTAATGTGCTCCGAATTATCTATGTGATGCGTTCGCATAAAGAGAAAGTTATATACTATATATTTTTTAATCTGTATTTACTTATTTCTACCCTATCAGAATGTATACTTGCACACATCACACATCACTGCGTCATATTACATTGTGTTTATATTATTACCCCGTAAACATTCTGATTTTCTAGCTTTTGTGCTTCCATATTCGGTGTTCTTTAAAACCCTTTCAGACCTTACTAAATAATTTATTTTTGAAATAAATAATTTTTTCTTTCGATTAAAGAGATTAAAATTGCAATGTAAAAAATAATAATCCTAATTGTTAAACTTTCTAGGAAAATGGATTTTCCTTTATGTGCTCAAATTAGGACATCCATCCTGTCCGATAATATGGGCAATTTGTGTGTCCTCAATTGTTGGCGCAGGCTCTGAGATTTCAGTACAATAAATCCTTATGAATTTGAAAAAAAGTCTTTCCCCTGGTGGAGTAAAGCTCCCGTCATAAATTATTATCTGATATTTTCAGTGACGTTGTAAGAAGTATTAAATGCATACATACTTTTCAATAGAATACTCGATACAATACATAAGAATAACCTGTATGAATTTCGTAGTAATCGATGCATATTTAACGACAGACAAAACAGACAATCCGATATCATAAACTCTTTTCAATTTTGTTGGCAAAAGACAAAAAAACAATTAAATAAAATTCACGGTTACATAATATTAGTTTTCCTCTAAAACGCTCTCTATATAAACCCCAAACACAAAGATTAAAAAATGAAATCGAGCGAGGAAAATGCTTACGTGCCCGGCAGTTTATATAATACCCATGCCTCCTACCAAAAGTGCTACCTCATCCTTCAATTTGGATATTCTGCCGTACATTTTAAAAAGATGTTTTGTCAGCCAAGAGAAAAAATAACGTAGCGTAAAATGATTTACTCTTTCCCTGGATCTTGTGGTTTTTTCCCTGGCTGCAGGGTAATTAATACTGAAAACGAGTAAGTAACAAAGTCTTTTGTTTTTGTTTTGTTTTAGTGTTCCTTTGGTTTATTAATTACTCGTATAAACCACCTGGAGCAGTTCATAAATAATTTTGACAATTTTAGTTCTTTTTTTTTTTTTTTTTTTTTTCCCCCATGGATTATGTAGAATGGATGCATATGTATGAGTGTTTACGAATCCCATTATGCTGTCATTTCTCAGAATTAAAAACTATGGCTGCCTTTTTTTTAAAATTAAAGTGAGCATTGCCAACTGAATCCGTGATTGAAACTTTTGCCGTCATTGCTGATTTGGTGGAATTTAGGACAGGAATTTAGTGAAATAAAATGGATCATGAAATATACAGTAAAATGATGATAATAATAATAGTTAGAGATGCAACGGATATCAATTTGGCCGGATACCGATTATCCAGCCAAACTTTCATCCGGATATCCGGTTATCCGGCCGCAATATGTTTTCTTCTTTCTTTGTTTAATTTTCACTTGTTTTCTTAGATCATTGAGCTATTACTTTTATCTTTAAATTTTCTCATTAGTTTCAAATCATTTAAATAAAAAAATCAGAAATCCTTTTGGGATCATTTCCTTGAATTGAGTACCAGTTTTACTGTACTTAAAGTCATACAATTAACAGTGTCATGGATGTTTTCCCTCAAGAGTTAGATAAATATCTTTAAAAGATCAGTTCTTGAAAGAAAGACATCTCCATTCAACTGTTGGAAAATAAGTATAACAAATTTCCTTATTTTATCGAAATTAGGAAGGGACATTTCCCACCAGTCAATTTATGGTGGAAAAAAAAGGTAACCGAATTCTTACAGAAATTAAAAGACAGTGTTTCTGTACACTAATTCCTTCCAGTAATTTTTCTCTCCAATATTAAAAGAAAAAAGATAGAAGTACTTAATTTTTTCCCCTCATTTTCTATACATGATAAAAATACATTCTAAAAATTATTGAAAACAAAATATTTTCACAAAACTTAGTTTTTACGCATTTTTTATTATTGCAGTTTTTTGAATTTATTCATTTATTATGTTTATTTATGTTATTTCTCGGTACATAATTTTAGGCCGGATGTACTGCCGGGTATTTTTAATATCCGGCATGTTGGCCGGATAGGCTGGATGCAGTATGTTTGCCAGATATCCGTTGCATCCCTAATATTAATGATTTTTATCTTGTAAATGGTTCTCATGGAACATGTTTGCAATCACTATTCAAAAATCTGGCTTTAAAGAATGAAATACATAGTAGATTTAACCGTATTTGTCAGTAGCAAATTCTTTAGTAAACTTAATTATTTCATTTTTCAAGTAAACTGGAAAGTAATAATAATAATAATAATAATAATAATAAATAATTTTTATTTAGTAGACAGTTTACAGACAGCATAAAGAAACTATGCCAAATTATTTAGAGTCTGTTATGAAATGTACGATAAAATATAATATTTAAAGCTTCGCAATAAAATAATAAACCAGTCATATAACAGTATGACTATTCGTAAAGATTTAACCCATGTCCCTTTTTTGGGACGGCATTATCGCTATCAGTCGAAAACGTTATTTATTTTTCCTAGTCTTTATTCACGAGTATTGAATCTCAACTCCACAAAATATTTTAGCATGACCTAGTAGGATGTTGACACTTCAATTTTTATACATAAAGATTTTAAAAGAAATCATCCCTTGTTCAAGAAGTTGACATCAGAAATGTATCTATTACTGCTGATATTGGCGAAAATCGAAGAAAGTCGCAAAAATATCTAGGCACAAATGGGTTAAGTAAACGAGAACTCACACTTGCAAATAACACACAACTCACACTTGCAAATAACACACAACTCACACTTGCAAACAACACACAACTCACACTTGCAAACACACAACACACACTTGCAAACAACTCACACTTGCGCACAAGTATGCCTAGAGTCCTAACCAATTTTTACAGTAAAATTTAATCACTAATTTACTTGATTGATTGCATCAAGAGAAGTAAAAAGCGAAACTTTCCACACGCGATATTTTTCAACAAAGTTCAAAACAATTTGATGTTTGTCTCGAGATTTTTGATAGATTGTACAGACAAGAAACATTTTTGAAAGAATGTAAATGCCAGCAAAAGATGTAGTTGAAGAGTTTCTTTTCTGCAGGCCCGCCGAGCGAGGGGGGGACAGATGGGGCAGTTGTACTCGGGGCCCGGAATTAGATGGAAATTTTATCCTGTATAAGGTTCTGTATATGTGCCCAACGGCAAATTTAAAGTGTGTACTAATTCTACACTGTTAAAAAAAAGTATGGGGCAAAATTACTAACGATTCTTTTTTTTTTTTTTTAAGGGAGGAGGGTGGGGGGCGGCAAGACCGTAATTCTGGTATTTCTTTTATTGATGTACATAAGGAGGTAGCAAGCTAAAGGTGTTTTCTCAAATTTGGCAAATTTTTGAGAAACCACTTAAGACGTTTTCCTGTGGCTGTAATCTGGATTGGAAAAAATCGTTTTTAAACGCGAATTTGAGGAGTAAAATTTCTTTTCTGGCCACGAACTCTTTTACCATCCAATAGCTCTCAACCAAACGAATAAAATTACATATTAAACTCACGAAAAAAATTTGAGTTAACCCGTTTTTGTTTTTTTGGCTCCTCACATTTAACAGTAAGAAATAATGTATTACCATTGTTGGCTTAATTTTGGTGACTGTGATATGCCACGTGGGCTTCGAACGTCGTGTTTACCTGATGTTTCTTTCATTTTTTTTTTAAATCTTTGTCCTATCATATATATTATTTATATACTGGATGTATTTATTATTGGCCTGAATATTGAGGTCTAGATTACAGCGCGGATTCCATATTTCGTAAGTTTGGCCATTTTCTGTACGTATATGCAGTATACGAGGTGTTTCAAAAGAATTTCGTCAAACTTTAAGGTTAAATGGGGCAATCAGGCAGCAAAGTGGGGTCAAAAACGCCGTTTTCACTTAAATGTTAATAGCCTTCTTTAATAATAAATCTGATAGTCAATATATAATCCGAACTTTAACGCATTTTTAGCCAAATCTTTGTTTTAAACATTAAATGTGCCTTGTGTACAAGACAGTGGCAAAAAAACGGTTTAACAATTCCTGCTAATAATCAATTTTAAGAGGTTTTTGTGTAAGATCCATTCGTTTTATATGAACCGTGATCGAAAAGTTCATTATTATTAAAAAGTTATTATTAACAGCTACATGAAGACGATATTTCCAACCAAACACTGCCACGTGATTTTTATTCAATATTATATATGCTTGGCCTACCCTTAAAGTTTGTCGAAAAT